>JAEIIL010024053.1:0-17736 GCA_018905715.1 Drosophila lini | reverse complement strand
TACATATAAAGAACATTTTATATATTTTTTATACACTTTCTATAATATTCTATTAATTTTTATTCTTATTTTGTCAGTTAGTTTCTCCAGTTTCCTTTTTTTAACCTATCTTAGAAATAGCTGAAAAATTCCACAACAAAAATCTCCCAATTATCATTCAATATTTATGTTAAACAAATTACAAGTCAGGGTATTTCCCACTTCGGCTTCCCCTAAGTTAGCCTCTTCTGTTATGTTATGATAAACCGCTTGAAGACTTATGTACGCAGGACCTGACCCCCATACCATAACCAGCCTGTATACTGATTAGCCCCTAAGGTTAATGGGGTTGATGGAGGAAGCTGCCAAAGTTCTCCCAGGGATTACGAGTACTCCTGCTCCTACTCCCACCTACTCACCGAAAACTAACTGACTTTTTTGCTTGCAGCTTCCTATCGGTAAAGAAATGGTTACTACGCAAGAAGCACCAGATCGAGCTGGCCAGGAAGCGAGGCTGGAAGGGCTACTGGGTGTGCCTTAAGGGCACCACGCTGCTCTTCTATCCCTGCGACTCCCGCGAGGGCCGGAGCGTGGAGGCGGCGCCCAAGCACTTGATTATCGTGGACGGTGCAATTATGCAACCGATACCCGAGCATCCCAAGCGCGACTACATCTTCTGTCTGAGCACGGCGTTCGGCGATGCCTATCTCTTCCAGGCGCCCTGTCAGGTGAGTATCTTTATTACTGCGTGTGTGCGTGTGAGTTAGGGTAATGGAAAAGGGGGAGAGAAGCTGAGTGATGACGAGATGCCCCGGGCTATGCTCGCCCTCATTTCGAGCAGTCAATATCCAAGGGAAGTCCTTCAAGGCGGCTGTGAAAGACTGGCCTTCGCCGCGTAGAAAGATGGCAGCGCAAATTTGTTTGCACAAGGATATGCAAGGATATGCGAGCTGGCGGGTTCAGCGCTCGCGGCTCCAAGTCCATCTCTGTCCGTTCTCTAAGCCCAGCCAAGAGATGGCTGAAATGTATGCCATAAAGAAACCGCAGATACAGATGAATGCACTTGAAAAATTGTCCTTTGAGGGGATTTATAAAATATTATAAATATTTAATTAATAAATGAAAAGTATAAAAGTCTAAAATTTTATTTTGTATTGAAGTTGAAAAGTCTTAGGCACCTCTTCTTTTAATATAAAACCCTTTAATAACTTCGTTTTTAAGATAATTATCAGATATTAATTTAAAGCTTTATAAATAATTATCTTAAAAAATCCCACATCCTCAAAACCCAAAGTAGACATCAAATCATAAACAGAAAATCCTGGTAGAGTCATAACAAGGACATTTTTAAAGCTGAGACAGCGTCATATTTCTGCGAGTGTGAATAGATGCAAATGCAGATACAGGACGAGGACGAGATGACGATGACGATGATGGTGTTGGTGATGGCGACGATGACGGTGACGGTGACGAGGACGAGGACATGGACATGGACGAGGACGCTGGCAAGGCACTGACTGACGCAACCCGCAAAAAGCACTGAGAGTGAGAGAGAGATTGAGAGAAAAAAGATAGAGATAGAGGTAGCCGGGGGGCGGCTTAAAGTGTGAGCCATGATTGAGGTGGCGTTGACTGACTGCCAACTGGCAGATTGCCTTGAACAGCTGCAACAGCAGCGGCATCCTTGTGGCAGCCCTAAACTGTTACATGTCTCAAAGGCATACGTTCAGGATGCGCCTCCGCATTCTCCGGAGTCCACCATCCCACCCATCCGTGCCTGTCAGGTTGCCAACTCTCGCTGTGGCCCAACGTGATTTGTCATTAAATTTGCATAACTGATAGCCAGCGATGAGCGGATGAGCAAGATGAACAGGCGAGGGGCGAACGGGAATGCCGATGGAAATGGGGGACAAGTTCGACGTTTGGCGCTGGGGAGCCATGTCAAATTGCTTGCGGTGCATTTGGCCTGCAATTTGTTACAATTTGTTCCACCTCCGCTAAACTACCTTCCTCTCAATCCGCAGGTGGAGCTGGAGAACTGGGTAAATAGCATTCACAGCGCCTGTGCCGCTGCCTTTGCCCGGCATCGCGGCAAGACCGGAACCCTGCACCTGCTCCAGGAGGAGATCTTCCGGCTGGAGAAGGCCATTGAGTCGGTGAGTACCCCCCAAAAATATCAAGTAAATATGCGGGCATTATAACCCGAAAACCAAATGCACTTCACAACACACACACTCATACGATTCACATTCACATTTACATTCACCTGACGCTGCGAGCGTGCAAAAGTATTCGTTGCGGTTTCGGTTTCGGGCTGGTGGAGAGCTCCTGGAGAATGCCAGTGGAATCCAAGGAGCAACGCTTCCTGGGCTTGGATTGCGGTTGCATTTCCGCATTTCATTGCAGCTGCAAAGGCAGTGGTTTTATCCGCAAATTGTTGCTGCTCTAGGAGTTAAGTCAATTTCGCCAAGTGGCTGCCATGCGAAATGAATGTCAAAGGGATAAGCTTCGTTTCGTCGCTGAATGTAGCAGGCGGGCCCATAAATACCCCATCGATTGGCATTTGTGCAAATAGGATTTGCCGCTGTCATGGCGCGCACTGTCCTGAATGGCACGCACACATTGCATTGAATGGCTGATGAAAAGCGAATTAAGTAAGGAAATCCATCAAACGGAGGACTAACTGCACATTGCGTGCAGCCAACAATGAAAATGTGTTGTCAATACTACCGTAAATGTTTTGAATTTTGATTGCTTGTGAACTGAAGCATTCCTATACAGGAAATTGAAAAATTTATTAATAGATACGGTATATTCAATTAAGTTAAAACAGCTTAGGCTAGAAAAAGGTAAATATGAAGGTAAATATCAATGAAAAGGGTTGAAAGTTTTAGGGAGAAAAACAGTTTCTTATACAGAAATCACTAGAATTTCCAAAACTTTTAAAAATATATATACCACAATGTCATTTCGTGAAAATAGAAACCTATTTATCTAGAATTTGTTTTCAAAATATTTTATTGAATATATTTATACACCTTTTAAATTGATTTCAAAACACTATTAATACTTTAGAATATTTTGTCAAGGGGTTTCAAGAGTCTAGTGAATTCTTTACCCTGAATTTTTCATTCAAGCAATTTATTAAATATTTTTAACGCATTTTAGAGGATTTTCAGTACACTAACTGTATTTTAAGACAACTTTTTAAGACACTTCAAGGGCTTAGTAATTTCTCTACCATGAATTTTTACCTCATATATTTTATTCTATTATTGTAGAAAACTTTTAGGAATTTCAAGACACTATTAATACTTTAAATCAACTTTCTACAAAATCCTATAAGTTTCTCAAGAAACTCTATAATTTCTATTCGAATCTCTTTGATTACTAAAAACTACAATAAAACACTTCCCGCTTTAAAGTTCCAAGTCTCTTCAATCGACATCTGTTCCATAACTCGTTCGAGCTCCAGGTCGCTCCGCGAATCCCTGCCTGACTCACTGCCTAATGTAATCGACTAGAAAAACAAATTCCCACAGATATATCCCGCACAGGACAACAATTTCTCAATATCGCGCTGTCAACTCAGAAGTCAACAGCACAACAAGCTCGACGGAACACAACAATCGCATTTTCCCCCTCCGCATTTTCCGCACTTTTCGCATTCCCAACCAATTTCTCAGTCCCCAACGATTTCCCAAAGATTTATGCCATTGTCGGAGGTTTTCGCGAGGAAAGTAAGGAAAACTGCTTCTACTTGCAACTATTTATGTATTTGCTTTCAAATCAATTCCCCATCAATTTCGCGGCAAACAGCGTAAAATTCCTTGCACTGCAATTTATTTTCCTCTACAGCAAAAAAAAAAAGAAAAACTTTTCTGCGGGAAAAGGGGCAGGGAAAGGGGAAAAGGAAAATAAAAAGATGGTAGGGAGTGCGAGCAAATCAAAGTGAGGAAAATTTCTACGCGGCGCAAGACAAAGCGTTGGGGAAAAAGCGAATTGCAAAAAGCAAACGGAATTGAACTCGAGCTGAAGCTACAAGAAATTGCACTTGGCCCCACGATAAATGCTCTGGATAAACCAGGCAAGTGGAAAGGACGAAAAGATACTGCCGCTGCCCTGCTAAAGAAACTAAACTTTATTTGTTTATTTATTTTTCATCATGTCATTTTCAGTTGCTTCTCTCTGCCTGCCTGCCTGCCCGGCTGCCAACCTGCCACGTTTTTCCCCTCTAATTTCCCCGCTGTTATCCTGGTTATCTGCTGTTGTTGCTGCTGTTGTTTGTTAGTTAGTTAGAAGGACTCTGAAAGACAATTATGTTGTCTGTCCTATCCGCTCCTCAACAACTTGATTCATTCGTCTCTGTCGCTGGCATCGCTGCCGCTTTTGCTGCCCCAGTTGCCACAGTGTCTGCTGCAAAACTACAACTTCCGGTTATCCGGAAATTTTATGGAAGAAAAAGTTACAGAATTATTACAAGAAGTGAAGTTTTGCATGCTGCAATAATTAATCAAGAGCAGCAACAGCCACTTTAAAGGTTTTTGAATATGTTAAAAGCTTAAAACTTAGTTGACATTTTAAATAAATAAGACTAAATTGTAGTAATAAATTATTTAAGAATATAGATCTACCAAAGAGATTCAAATAAATACAAAAATATCCTTCATAAATCTACTTTAAAGTGATCATTTTTGATTTTAAGATTAAACTAAATAACTTAAATGAAAAAAAAAAATATATATTTATGTAGAAAACCCCCAAAAAGCCAACAATTTTAATTATTTATATTAAATACTCAACCATCACTTGTGCCTCATTTTTTTCGCTGTGCCCCAGTTTCGATTGCTGCCACCACTGCGAGCCTGCCAGCCTGCCAGCCTGCGAGCCACCCCCCGGACTCGATTGCTTCTTGGCGCCCTTTTTTAATTTAGTTTTTTTTCCTCTCATTTGCTCCACAAAGTTGTAGTTTGATGTTATGACCAGAGCGAGGGAGACAGGAGAGCCTGCTTCGTCCTTCGGCCGTCTTCCACTATCTGTCCCTTTGGATAAACCATAATTACTTCCTTGAACTGCTGCGTTTTTGCTGCTTCGCTTCTCTATCTCTCCCTGTTTGTGTTTACTTCGCTGCCAGAAAAAAAAAACAGCAAGGAAAGCGAGCCGGGAAAGAAAACAAAAACCATTGAGCGGAAGTCCGAGATTGCCATAAGAGTGCTCTTGGTCCTATTGCTTCCGCTGCCCCTCTGATTTCCTTCTCTCCCCCTCTCAAGTGGGCCTCAGTTGGCGAAAAACAAACTTGTTGGATGAATATTAATTAAATGAGCTTAAGGAGTGGCCATAAATGCAGTTTGCATTTAGCATTTAGCATTTCTGCGTCTCTGCATTTGTTGTTCATTAATTTTGTAGAAAAATACGCTCACAAAAATGGGATATGCACACAGAAGTCAAGAAAAAGTCAAGAGCATAAGATGCTTGCTCTAGAAATATATAAAATACGTGTTATAGAGATTTTAAAATAAAAATGGATATTTCAAGTTTTTAACAATGTTTTAATTTTTATAGCCGGGACTTGAAATCACTTTAAAATAGGCCCAAAATTATGCAGAGAAATTTAGTTTGTGTAACTTTGTATATATTTTAGTTTTGGACTCATTTAAAGTGATTTCACAGCCCTAGTCTTATCTCAAGCATTTCTAAATCCCTAAAAATTAATTTTTTCTGATTAAAATCCCATTGGGAGACCCTAAAATATATGAAAATATGTAGTTGGTGTAAATGTATACATTTTGTACTATTTCAAATATCCAAAAATCTCATTTTTCCTGATTAAAATATCACTTAAAGAACCTACTACAATGAAATTAATTGTAATGTAAATAAAGTAATACAATTTTGTTCAGTGCACAAGATAAAACAGCGTAGAGGGGTAGGTGAGGGTGAGCTTGAATGAAATTAAAAGAAAGATGATACAGTGGCAAGTAAGGCAACAGCAGAAAAAAAAGGTGTCACACCAACGCGTTTCATTCTAGTTGCTCCTTTTGTGAGCCAGTGTGTGTGTGTGTGAGTGTTTGCGTGTAGGCGGGTCACAACTGCTGCTCCTCCCCCAACCCCCTCTCTTCCTGTGCTGTGAAAAGAGCAACAGTGTTGTCTCACTTTTTTCTGACACTTTTTGTACCAGCTTCTAGTTGTTGTTGTTGTCTTGCCTTCTACTTTTGTGCGTTGTTGTTGTTGTTGCTTTTTATAGCTGTCACCTTTCGGAAATAATCATATATGTGTCAGCGGGGGGTGGCGGCTGCCCCCTCTTCAGAGGGGGGTACCAGGGAGTAGGCGGTTTTGGCAGCACTTCGCTTCGTTTGCTTTAGCTTTTCTAGTCTCAGTGTAGCTGTATCTGTATCTGTGTGTGTGTGCTCTGCTCCTCCAGCTGCTCCTTCTTCTTTTTTTTTCTAGCTATCTATTTTTCTTTTCGCATAAAGCATTCACACACACACGCATACATATATAAACATACACGGACACACACACAATGCAGGGCCGTAAAAAAATAGTAGTAGCTCCCCGAGCGCGTTTGGTTTTTCGTACGCTCTGGTTTTTACGCTCTAATTACGACTCCTACGACACCACGTATCCCTCACAGTCTCCTACTGCTGCTCCTGGCCCATTCCTCACCTGTGCCAGTGTACCTGTACCTTCATATCTTCATCCCCTCGCAACTGGCGTGTGCAATTGCCATGGCGGTGCTGTCTAAACAAGGCTCACTGGCTCTGACTCTGAATCTGGCTCCAACTCCTAGTCCGGGATGCTGCTTTCAATTTGCAATGGCTGCTGTCATTTTTAGCTCAATAGCAGCTCACTCGTCCCCAAGCCACGCCCACTGCGTCACGCCTACCAATTCCGCCTATATTTTCTCTGTCAGAAACATTGGTCTTAAATCCATGCTTAAAGCTAAAATCGTGGAATAGCAAACACTATGTAGAATCCATGGTTGAATTGAAATCAATTGAAAATGTGTCTGAAAGAAGGCTATATAAGGTAATATTTATGAAATATATAATTCCATAAGTGGCTTCATAAAAATTAACGACTTTATAAAATTAAAATAAAATAAGACACTATAATTTAGAGCAATGTCAGTAAATAGCGAACTCTAGAATCCATGGTTGAATTGAAATCAATTGAAATGGTGTCTAAAATTTATGAAATCTATAATTCCCTAAGTGTCTTTATAAATTATACCAACTTTAAAGTGTTTATAACATTAAAATAAAATAAAATTCTATCATTTACAGCTATATTCCTTATTTAAAGCCTTTCTTCATTTATTTTATTTTGAGTTTTACCACAATATCTGGTCTTTAACATTTTTCCACTTATTCGCATAAAGCTTTTCATTCCCTTTTCGTTTGCTCTATTTTATTTTTCTTTTTTTCGCTCCAACTTGTTCAGGTATTTTACACACTTTAACCGCAGTTTTGCCGCCTTTATTCCATTTTAAATAATTGCACTAATTAAATGATGCATCAGTTGTGAATTGAAAGCTTAATGCAATTTGTGTGGCGAGCGAAACAAAAGGCATCAAGATATTTTAATTGCGCTTTATGAAAACATGCACTACATGAAAATATGGTTGTTGTTTTTCTTGACTGCTGAGCCGGAAAGTAGGCATCCATTTCGGATGTTCCGCAAGCGTCGAAGGATTTCAATTCCTTTCGAAATTCACTCCGCAAGTTTGCACAAGCAAACAAACAGATAAATCCACACACATTGAGCTGAAGGAGAGGACGGGGTGAAAGCCCTAAAGTGTGCAATTAATTTTGTAATAATTAAACTGAAATTCAACCACAACTTCACATCATATCCTTGGCTCTTGGCTCCTGGCTCCTGGCTCTCGCTTTTGAGCTGGCCACCATAAACCGTAAATTTGTAAACCGAAAATTATAATGAAATGCATATTTAGTTAATTTTAACTTACACCGAAAACTTTACTTAATTAGACCAACTTAAAGCCGCACAGAATGCGAAGAAACTTCGATGGTCGACAGTGGTTACAGGGGCGGCGTGTGCAACAATGCGAGTCCCCCCTTTCACTACATAGCTCCCCGCCCCCTTTAAGCCACCATTATTGTGAAATTTCCTTTTTTCGGCTTTCCTTTTTTTTCTTGTATTTTTCCTGCTCTGTGCTCTCTCTCTCTCTCTTCAATATTTTTTAATGAAACCATAAAGTTTATAATTACCATAAAATTTACTTGTTCAGTTTGCTTTTTTGTCCTGAGGTTTCTTCATGATGGGAAAAAACTTTAGTTTGACCTGCCACACACACACACACACACACATATACATATACTGTCGTATATACCGTGGCGGTGATGGTGGTGGGCGTGGCATTTCATAAACTAATGCCAAAATGGTAAAAATTTATGGCAAGAAATATGAGAAACGAGTTGAACTCCAAAGTCCGGCACAAAGGGCACGACGCACAGGGGGAGGAAGAGGGTCGGGTCACACATGTGTGGTGGGTGGTGGTGACCCCGCCTAGTCCGGTGATGAAGATGGGAACCCCCACCCAGGACTGGGCAGTGCAGTTCGGTCGCTGCAGCTTTGTTTTTGGCCAAACGTGCGAATATTTTTGCAACTTTTGGTCGAAAGTTGAACAGGAAATGGGTCTGGCATATGGTTGCCACCGGGCCAACCGGGATAGAACAGTGTTCCTGCCCTTAATCCCCTTTCTGCAGGCAGGCAGGCAGTCAGGCAGGCAGTTTGCTCTCTGGTTCCTGATTTGTTTTCGTGTTGGGTTAGGAGGCGTTCATCGAGAGCCTGCCGACTGTCGTCGACTGCTCCCAGCAGATGCAAAAATATGCTTTATGTAGGCGCTGACACAGTGGGCGTGGCTGTGGTCAGGGGCGGAAAATTCAATTCAATTGTCAACAGCATCCAGCATCTAGCATGGAGCAGCAAATCCACCGGCGTCCACCGGCTCATCGCCACGCACACACCCACACCCGTTGCTCTGTGGCCACAGACATAGGCGCCAGTTTAGAGGTCTGAGTGCGTTTACAGGGGGCTTCCCCCTTTTTAGCCCCAGCTCAGCCCTCAGCTGCAGCACTCACACGTTATATAATGTGGCATCATTTTGCGGTCAGCATTTATGCAGGCCATATACAATTTTGCAGGCCTTTTGTTGACATGGGCAGCAGCAGCAGCAACAGCAGGTCCTGGCAGTGACCCGTACTCTCCCCGTGACTTTTGACTGCCATGGAGCAGCCATTTAATGCAAAAGCCATGTCAAAAGTCATTTAAGCAGGTTGTCGCTCAAAAGGAGCTCGCCTCCATTGAACAACTTAATATCCTTTGGGCCACTACTCCGTTTCCGTGTTAATTGATGGTACCAAGCGATGGCAAGCGAAATAAACTGATATCGGGTCACGAGTCCTGCGTCCTGCGTCCTGCGTCCTGCTCTCTCCACTTGATTATTATTTTAGTCATTGTTAGGCCGCAGTTATTGTTGCTTTGCCGGCATCTTTGGGATGTCATGCGGGAAACGTTGTCAACGGGGCGAAACAAACAATAGCTGAATGTATTTTTTAATTGTACTCCCGAGTAAAAACATATATCAACCAAAACACAGGCAGCTTCAGAATGAAAACAGCAACAGAAAGAAAAACAAGAGCCACAACGAGAGCCATGAACTCTCCAAACTCTCAACTCTCAAGCGGAAATGGCAGACCAGCGACAACAACAAGCGAACAAGACCAACAATAATAATAATAACAAGTACATCTAGCAATGGCAATGGCATCCTCAGATTCAGCATATACACTGGGGAAAATATAAGTAGGAATTAAGTCAATAAATTCTACTTTTTGAGGGGAGAGAGAAGTGAAATGCAGTGACTTATTTTAAATTTCCAAATAATTGCCCTCAAAAAAGCTTTGTCAAATAAATCAGTTCTGTAAAAATTCCGCAAAATGTATACTGAAATTCTACTTATATTCTTGAAATTCTAATGAAATTCTAATAAAATTCAACTAAAACTCCCCTGAAATTCTCCTGAATTCCCCTGAAATTCTACTTAAATTCTCTGAAATTCCCCATGAAATCCCCTCTGATTTCACATGTATTTAAAATAATTGTCAACATGCTTTTAAAAACAATTTGTTCCCCAAACAATTGGCTGGGCTATTATTTAACCAAAATAAATACCATTCTCAGTAAATATTTTTCCCCCGAGCTATTAAAATAAAAATAATAAGGGAAAAATATAGATAAATGCCACTCACATCAATCATGGCAGGGAGGTTGTCGAGGTTGGAATAATGTCAAGTGCATTATTTATACCGCTTGATTTTTGGATGGTTCGGTTCCATTTCTCCTGTGTAGCCACCCGCACAAATGTGAGCCTGGGGAGTGTGGCCGGGCATCAGAAGGCATCGGGTTATGGCATCGTCAGGGGCAGAGCCAGCCTCAAGTGGCGCTTAATGAAAGCGCAACAGACAACGGGAGAGAGGACCACAGGAACACGACCGCAGGACAACGGAGTGGGAAGTGATGGTCTGGGCGGGCGATGGTGGTGGCAGGGACAACTAAATAGGCGAACCGCAAAAACTCATCGTCAAGGAGCGACAGATACAGCCTGGCAAATGGAAAGGAGGAATAGGGATGCAGAGCGACAGGGGGAAAATCCAACTATGCAGCAATAATAAAATTCACGGGAATTGAGATGACAGCAGCGAGTAGAGGAGGTGGAGGCTGGACCTCAAGCTGTAGATGGAGCAGGAGCAGGAACAGGAGCCGTAGGAGTCTCGGCCCCGGAAAGGAGCCGCTCGAACTGTGGCTGGGCCTGTCACTTAGCGCGTGACATGTGTCAAAACAAGCGGCAACCGCAGCGAGACCGTGACCAAAGAGAGAGGGCCGCCTGCTGCACAAGTGCACTGTATAGCAGTGCTGTGGTCCTGCGAGTGCTGTTAATATCCTCCCACAAAATGGATTTGAAAGGCAGCAGGAGGAGCCGAAAGAAGCCTCAAAATCGAGTGAGAAGGAAGCTCAAAAGGTGGTAAAGAAGACCTACGCAAAACAAGATTGACTTTAAATTAAGAACACAAGCCACACGGAAGTGGAGGAAGCAGAAGGCCATTTAGGAGTAAAGCAATTAAAAGGAGACTTTTGTGAGGAGAGCTTTAATTAAGAACTCTACTAAAATAAAATAAATTCCAGAAGCAGAATCTAAAACTAGGGAATCCTACTGGGAAATGAAATCAAGATCAAGGAGTGTACAGAAATGTTTCTTGTCTTTGGGAAAAATCTTTGTATAGAATTAAAAACTTAATTTATAAAATATATACAAAATATACTTAACAAAGGCAGTAGGGAAAGCATATATACGTAATAAGAACTAATGGTCTTTTGATTCCTTCTCTTCACTCCTAACATGTAAGCAAAAAAATATATAACTTTACCAAAACCACAAACCCCATTCGATAGCCATTAGCTGTCCCCTTTTTAGTCCTGAAAAACTACAGGTTTACTTATTTATTCATGTGCAGCATGACCGAAGATACTGAGTGCAGCAGATAGCCTTCCTTGTCCGTCAAATATTTCCATTGCATGTGCGGCAAACATTTCTCTCTGCGGAGGACGCCCAGCGGAGTTCAAACAGCCTGAAGGGATTCACAGCTCTGGCGGGAGTTATCGTTTGCGTGATTTACACTCCCAATTGCAGGGCAATTACAAGTCCATTAACATTGCCATTAACCCTTGAAGTGGCTGCTCCCAGCTATCAGCTCCCAGCTCCAAGGGGTGCGGACTGCAGCACAATGGCTACAATGGCCAGTGGGGCGATTAATGGTCAAGCCCAGGCGAGAGCTATTTATGGGCCAGGAAGAGCCCATATTACTTTGACAAGGACAAACTGTTGCCGGGCAAGGAGCCGCCTGGCATATAGTCTCGCCCCGCCTCGCCTCGACCCAGTTTTGTGTTGTAAATAATCACAAAACTCACTGAGATAGTGTCTCTGTTGCTCTTGGAGTTTCGAGCATACCACCAGCCTTCTTCCTTCCGGTTTGTGTTTGTCAAATAAGCAGCTTTCCTCAAGTGCCAAGTGCCATTGACAGGGAACTCCTTGGTTCGTCCCTTTCCTGCTTTTCCTTCTCCTCCTCTGGCGTGGTGAGTGTGTGCGGTCGCAGTGCATAATGGGATTTCGGTTTATTAATTAACCAAGCAACTCTGAGAGAGATTCCTGCGGAGGCTGGCTTAGACCTCAACTGGGAATTATTGGCGTCTTTAGTGGAATTGAATTAGGTGAATCCTTGCCACATACACACATATCGATTGCATGAGCACACACAATGTCGTGTGCGAGATGTGCAAATAAAATGCACAAAACTTTGATTTATTTCCACGTAAAACAAACATTCAAAAGGCTCAGCGTCGCTCGGTGCAAATAGAGAGGCGCACGGTTGCAGGATTGGGCGATGGTACACACGTAATCCCAGGTAGGACTGCCCAGATCCCCACAAACCACGCACGTCCCGCGTCCCCCTGCCTGTTTATGTGTACACATTCATTAAAATGTCGAACATCGAAAGTGCCTATTCAGGTTGTTGCCACGCCCACGGCACACACACAGTTGCAGTTGCAATGGCAACAGCACCAGCAGTTGCATCTGCAAATAATTGTCAGCTTACTGACTCGCATTCAATGCAGCAGTCAAAATGCAACAACAAACGAAGTGCAGGGAGTGGAAAGGCGAGAGGGAGTGGGAGTGGGAGTGGGAGTAAGGGCACAGGACCAGGAGCTGGATTGTAGCTGCGACCAAAATGAAACAATCACGTGCTCCATGCTCCATGAGATCTATGCAAGCGTGCTATAAATGCACGTGAAAGTGGGATCCAAAGTGGGATTTCAAATGCTGAATTCTGCTCCTACTCCCCCTGTCCTTTTCGTCCTGCCTGTCCCGGCGACGGTAATGGGCCTTTCGGTGGGGTGCAGCAGCTGCGGCGGAAGTCAAACGGTATTTGTAATGAAAACAGGGGCATGTATATGCGCAGTACCTATCCGCGAAAAAGGGGTTTTTTTCTCCCCTTTTTTTATTTTTGGTGCATTGCCAACGCACTTCGGGATCAGGAATAGGGGGAGGGAGGGAGCAGAGATATTTGAATTGCGCTGCGGAAAACCGTCAGGGGGATGGCGGAAAAGCTGAGGCAAAATTTTGAGCTGCACATGACGCGTGATTTATGTATTTTCGTCAAATGGCAGCCACCGCAGCAGTGGGACAAAGCTGCCATGAAATGCTAATGATGCCATGCCTCGGATGCTTTCATAACCCACACAGAGCACACGACAAACTAACACACACACACCACACACATGATATATCCTGAATATATGCATATGCTCTGGCACACTAACCCGTTGTTGTTCTCACCACCCCGCAGGATCACAAGCTGAAGCACATGGCCGAGCTGCAGCAATCAGTTGTCACCGATCAGGAGACGCGTCATCAGATCCAGACCCAGATACTGCAGTGGGAGGAGAACCTGGAGCGGCTGCACTGCGAACAGTTCCGGCTGCGCTGCTACATGGCCTCGCTGCAGAGCGGCGAGCTGCCCAATCCGAAGGTGAGTTATGGCCAGTGGACACACTGGGCAGCCCCACAGAAATTCAAACTGTCAGGGAGATAAGTCGGAGGCAATTAATGGGGAAAGCCGTGTCGTTCTGGCTGTGCTCCATGGTTCATCCACAGGACAGGCGCAGTTGTTAGCGCAAAAAATATTGCCTACATTTGCGGGCAGTGCAATTTCAGAAAAGGTGTTGAAGTTCACTTGTAACCGCAGGGTTAAATTGCTGAAATGAAACGTTTTTATTTTTTATTTCATTTAAATATGACACGACGTTGTGCAGCGATTACATGGAAAACGTGTTAAAGTTCACATCGTAGCCTCAGGAAAAACTTTAATGTTAAATTTAACAAGAACTTAATAGCCATTTTAAAATAAAGCCTTTTGAGAATAACAAAATTAATTGGTTTCATAAGGCAACAAACAAGCCAAAAAGCTAAAATATGGTAAAAACATATTTTGGTTTATAACCGCAATATTAATTTAAGCTTTAGAGTTTAAAATACATTGTGTCTAGAGGTTTATTAGTAAATATTATAAATTAAATTAGAAAAGCTTAATATACACAAAATAAATGTGTTGCCAGTGACCGCAACAAATTTTTAGGAGAGGTGTTAACCGCCAGGCTAATTATTTTATGTTTGAAAATATATACAAAAATAGTTAGCAGTTTTAATGAGAAAACTGTAAGCTAATTATTGGTTTTCAACAATATTTCTATGTTCAATATAGTTAATAGTTTTTAGAACTTGTGGGAATATAATTGCAAAAAAACGTATTAAATACTTTTAAAAATAAACCAATTATAATTTTGCTTAGCAGATTACAGAGAATTTGTAAACGAGCACTCAAGGGGGTTGTGCACTTAAGGCTTCTCTATTTAGTTTAGTGAAGCTGCCACATTTTAATCATTTTCAATCAATCAGCAATGTGTAGCTTCTGATAACCTTGAGGAGCCCTGGAACTATTCCCCAATCAATGCCTGTATAATACCAAGACAATAACTCGCTTAAGCCACCGCAAGCTTAAGTCCTTCCACCTTCACGGAACATCAAAAACAGATTCACAGCCTGGTCGAGGGCTTAGGGCCGGGCCACAATGGCATTGGCCCAAATCCCTTCCAACAATAATGTCCTATGCCTCGCAAACCCGTTTACAATTTCACAGAGAACCCTTTACGTGTTCGAGTTGTCTATAATTACCTTTACCTATCTGCACAATGGCCTAAGCACAGGCAACTTCGCCCCCTCGCAAAATCAAAACCCAAACATGCACAATTAATCTCCATAACAAAAGTTTAAGCATCTTAAATGAGCTTAAAGGCAATTTCCCCCCAACGAGCTGGAGGCCTTAGAAGGACTGCCAGGCACCGACTCCCTGACTCACTGACTGGCTGACTGACTGACTGACTGACTGACTGCTTTGACTGACTCTCTCTCTCTGAAAAGGGTTGAAAGTTGATTGCGCTTTTAATGGCAGGCTAAACCAGGGGTGCCTGCGAGTGGGGCGAGGTCTGGTAAGTGCAGTTGTGTGCCTGAAAAGCAACATTATTTATTATTAATAACCACAAAATGCAAACAACTTCAGCACCTGTGAAGAGAGCAACTTCAGTCGTCGACTGCAGGATGCCAAAGGCTTATTTACATAGGTGTACACACGGGTACACAGGTCCTTAGTCAGCCTTTTTTAATGCTCTCTTCCTTTCTGTGAAAGGATCGTAAATATAGCAAAATAAGTTGTGGGCTGGGCCCCAAAAATAACGTTGTTGTATTCCTTTCACATGTATAATTTGAAACTTTTCGCATTTATTCAACAGTCGCTGCTGACTCACGTGTCGCGCCCCACAAAGAACACGCTGAACAAGCTGGGCGTGTTCACGGTCTCCTCCTTCCACGCCTTCATCTGTGCCCGGTCGCCCTCGCTGCTCAACAACCTGCTGGCCGGACGAGGAGCTACCAAGCGGCGACCGCCGATGCTGTCGAGGTCCAACAGCGGCTCCAGTCGTCGCTCCATGCAGGTGAGTTTAGTTCTTAATATAAGATTTTTTTTTAATTATAAAATAAAATAAAAAATAAAATATAGTTCAGTTTTGGATATAAGATTTTTTGTGATGATTTTTTGAGATTATTTATTATTTAAAATATGACATATCAAAAATACAAAACCCTCCAAGAGTTGTGTATTTATTCAACTTAAAGGTGCTCGAATGCTCACGGAAATGCCCATATAAATTTACCTATATAAATACGAGTCTGGTGGCAGGCCTTTATGGTTGTCCCCGCACATCAATGTGTGCATTTATGTGCGGCCACGGGGCGTATGGGTAATAAAATTATTTCAATTTTAAACGCATTTCCCGGGCGCCTCTCGCGACTGTCTGTCTGTGTGTGTTTATGGCTTTCTCGTAATGTTCATGCGTGTGTGTGTGTGTGTGTGTGTGGGCCAGAGTAATTGAATTTTTATTTAAGGCAACGGAAATGGCATTAAAAGCTAAATTGAGCGCTAATGCTTAAAATGGATGGGCAATGGCCACCGTATAAAAATATGTCACTACGCCTCCGTCCATTAGACTCTGCTAATGTTTTTTTTTTGTGTGTATTTTAGCTTTATAATTTGCATTTAATGGCCATCAAAAATTACAAAAAGAATAATGAAATTTATGAGAGGGAGGCTTGATTTCCCCAACCCTCGAAAGAAAAACCAAGAAAACGCGGGGAAAAAGAACTCAAGTTGACTTGGCAAAAGAAAATATTTGCATATTTTAAGTGAATAATGCAGGGACGACGCCATTTCAAATGGTGATCAGATGCCGCCCCAGACTCACTGAGTCCTAGGTCCTCTTCATTCCTCTCACCCCTGCTAATGACCTCAACACACAATCAAATCTAAATCAACTCGAGACGGCGAATAAAGAAAAAGTTTAGCTGGACAAAGATTAAATTTTCGGGAAATAACTTGGGGCAACAACTGCGAATTGTCCGGGGAACGAGTGAAAGAGAAACCCAGACTGTTTTTTAAATCTCAATTAGTGCTACCAATTTGGGCATATCTCGTGTCCATAATGCAATTCATTTCATAAATTCAATTTGTTTCGATTATTGACAAAATAATCTTGTGCACAACTCGGATTTCATGGGAACTCTCGGCCCAGCACTTCATTTCCAATTAAATTTGCCAACGCTGCACAATTGGGGGCCTCGCCTCCTCCCTCGTACCTTCTATCAGCAGTCACGGCAGATATAAAAAAATAAAAAATAATAAAGTACAAATACAAATACAAATGATTCCACACATGGACACAGACGCAAAAACAAATGCAATGAAATAACATAAATGAGAGGGAGGAAAGGGAGCCCAGCCCAATGCAATGACGCTGTAAATGCACTGAAAATTCAATGAATTTGAAAAATGTGCATTTGATTTGGTTCATAGTATATATATTCCCCCATTGCCGTCTGTAACTGCCCTTCCACTTTGACCATTTTTCGAACATGTCAACTGCAATGCAGCTGAAATTGTGAAATTCTGAATTTGTGAAACTGCAACTGCAGTTCAGAAATGGCAAATAAAATTAAAGGCCCCTCCAAAGCAAATTATCATCAAACAGGCCAGACCAGTTGGCAGTTATCCGGCAGCCGAAATAACCAATTCGCAAAAGTTAAAATACTCTGGCTAAAATTTAATTAAACTGTCCATTCGACAACGCCCGCCGCCAGAATATCAGAGAAATACTCACTGGCCTTGGGGCGGACGACTCAGTCAGTCGGGAACAATCAAAAGTTAATTAGTCGGGAGGAGAGTTAAGTGTGTGTGCCAGCAACGTTTCGTGCGGAATTAATCGTCTTTAAGGGTTCCGTTCCATCGAGGACACTGTCCAGGAACAATCGGTACTCAGCAGCCTGACATTTCCATTATCAGTCTGAAATCGCATTGAAGTGGTGCGAAATCTCACAGAGAGCAGACGTTTATTTTGTTACCTCTGTCATAAAAATCAAAATCAGCCAAGAAACTCAACAATAATTAACATAAATTAAACCACACAAAGTTCAGTGTTGCCGCAACATCTTCCAAGTGCAAATCATCAACTTAAAGTGCACAACAATATTAAACAAACGAAGTTGTTTAATTGGGAGAGCCACCTGACCTT
>JAEIIL010024050.1:0-11052 GCA_018905715.1 Drosophila lini | reverse complement strand
TATAAAAATATTTTCAAAAAATCGTTATATATATGGTAAATAAGTTATACTCGCCACTAAGCCCCTTTTTTCAAGAGTGTAGGCGAAAATTTGTAATAACTCTCCCCATCCGCAAATGCGATTTTTTCATTCCAGTTGCAGCGAGGGTCGCATCATGTCCTCGGACACCAAGGGCTGTGTGGATCGCAACGAGTGCCTGGACCTGCCCTGCCTGAACGGAGCCACCTGCATCAATCTGGAGCCCCGTCTTCGATATCGGTGCATCTGTCCCGAGGGATATTGGGGAGAGAACTGTGAGCTCGTCCAGGAGGGGCAGCGCCTGAAGCTGAGCATGGGCGCATTAGGGGCCATATTCGTCTGCCTAATTATCATACTGAGTAAGTACAGAAAGCACCACCGCAAGGGAGCCACCACCGGGCCATTGTCCCACTGTATCCCCCGGACGCTAAGCGGCTCCCGAAATTTTCCCATTCATGTGTGACAATTAAGCGGCTTAGGCAGCAACATTCTTGCCTTCCATTTCGTACGGAGCTTTGCTCCGCTCTGTTTTTCCCTGTTAATGCAATTCGCTGCGAGGAAACTCCCCTATGAAAAGCGGAAGCAAAAAAAAAAAAAATCCAAAAAAAATAACGACGACACTGACATCTGTTTGGACAGTCCTGTGTGTGGGTTGCACATAAAAAAAGGAGTGTTAAGGGTTAACATGGCGAACCCATGCATTTTCAGCAGCATAAAGTGGCAACAAATCCTGTATTCCTTGCTTTATTTTTGTAACACTTTTTTACGCCCAGACAGGAGGCAATTTGTTAGTTTAGTTAGGGGAAAAAAGGAGAGTTGAGAAAATATTTGCATAGTGGCTAATTAAGCCAGGGAAAAACGAGCAAAAAACTTGTTGTTTATAAGTTGTCTGCAGGACACTTTCATAGATAAAAGGAGTAAGTTGTGAAGAATATTTTATAATTTAAATTTGTATGTATTTTTATTTAAAAGAAAGTTTATCGTTGGGATTTAAATTATAAATTCAGTGCCTAAATGTGAGTTTGAGTGCTGAGATTCAGGATTTAAGTCTGAATTTCTATGATTTTTTAAATTTTAAATCTTTCTTTTTTATGGAAATTTAAAACCCAGGGTTGAAATTTGAATTACAGTAAATGTGTAAATACATTTACTTTTCGTTGTCAAGTTCTTTTGCCCACTTATTCTTCGAGCTCGTAACATTTAATTAAGGAAACCAAATACAATGAAATCTGAGTTCATTTAAAATCGACTCTAGTGAGAAGGTATGCTGTAAAACCATAATCCCCCCAAGATATTTTTAGTTGGATGACCAGTCCGATGCCAGAGCCAATTAGAGCTATTTTATAGCTTGAAAAAAAAAAAAGAAACGGCAGAAAATGGAATACAATTTCATCGAAATTCTGGGCACTTAATGGATTTTCCGAACAAGTGTTAAGTGGCTTTTGGCCATTTGGTTATTTTTCCGGCTCGGATCCCGCTCCCTTGCAGTCCATGCAAATGCGTTTCCTCGCACGCAATGCGCGACAATCTATTTTCGTTTCGCCGGCTCGTCTGGGATTTGAAAGGATTTTCAATTAGCGCAACATTTTCACCACGTTCCAGATTTGTTTTAAATGTCTCTCTCTCTATCTCACTCTATTTCTATCTGTGCAAATCCTGGCCGAGCCTGGCCTGTTGGCAATTTATTTTCGGCCATATTTAAAAGTGACGCTGATTTATCCGGCCGCCAAAGGGGGTCCAACTTTAATGAGTCCTTGCTGTAAGGCTGCAGCTGGGACAACAACAAAGGCAGGCGGAACCTTAAGCTAATTAGTCGCTGCTAAGGCAGATAATTACACAGTAGGCTGCGGGCGTAAAAACAATGCCTGGAAGTGGCCATAAAACCGCTAAACCGCAAAATAGGCGCAATAAATAAACGGACAGGCCGCCCAGGAGTACTTTCATCGTTGCCACCATCCGCTTGTCCTTCTTTATGATGTGAAAATATCTCAAGAACCGAAACATAAAATCTGACAGCCTCATTCCCTGCTGTCTTGATACCCGCTATTTTCAAAGATTTCAGAGGTATATAGTGAATATACTGAAGCATGTGACAGGGGGAAGGATGAAGACAATCAATCAGAATAACTTCCTTTACAGCTCTTAGAAAAGATATTATAAAATGTTGAATCGTGATCAAGCACACTCCTCAGCACCATAAGTAGTTGATGTAAGTGCTAGGTATCTCATAGTCTGGTGACATCAACTTGGGGATCCCACTTGTTTTTGTAGTCTGTTGATTTACCCCAAAGTGGCTCTGACAGGGAGGGCGGCCGGTGGAAAACACAAACTAAATAATTATCTAACATTATTTACAGTCGACGCTTTTTCATGTCCTGTCTCTGGTGCTGCTCCTGTGTAATCTGTGAATCGCTGAACTGTATTTTAGCATAAAGTTTCAAGTGGAGCAACTACAAAGTCCCCTTGCCTCCCCGTACGTCCTTCGGTTTCGCTACTCTTGATGAGCTGACCTGGTCAGCAAGTTCAGGCCAGCAACAAGATATTACTCGGGGTCCTTGGCTATATAGTTAAGTGCAAACAAAGGCCGTTAAAGAGCTTTTGGTCCGGCTTTTGTTCATCTTACAGGATATTTTTGCCTTTGTTTTTGCAAGTTTTTATGTAGGTTACTAGGAGTAGATGCTGCTGGCTGCTGTGTAGTTTTCGGGCTTTTTCTTGTTTTATTTTCCTGGTCGGCGGAGGTAATGTTGATTAAAGGCTGATGAATGAACAGCTTGGCCATGGCCTGCTTAGCAAAATATTTTGCAGTTTATCCTTGGCTTCGGACTTTAAAATCAGATTTGAAAACAACTTTTTTATAGTGCAAATTGAACAAACTAACTAACCGTTTGGCTAGGCCAATAATTGAATCCTGGGCTTTGGTGCAGCGCTGGACTTTCGGGCACGTATCGAAATAGAAATAGTTTTTATAACTTTTCTGTGAACGAAATTATTTATTTAGCACGTTTTAAGCGTTTGCGTGCGAATGCAATTTAATTTCTATATGCGCTATATATGAAAAAACTATTATTTTATGTTCGGATGGGATAATTTACTTAATTAAATGTTATCTCTGTATTGCTTTTGTATGCTTATATATTTGCCAATAAAATAGGCTGAACAATTCATTTGTTTTGGGGAATTATCGAATTTTATAATGGTTCTATTAAATTAAAAGCCAATTGCTATTTAGTTTATTATCTAGTTAATTGTATACAATTTACAAGTACTATATTTCATCCTTATTTTATTATTTTCCTAAACCTTCTCAAAGACTCCCTCTTAATCATACAAACATAATTGTTTGTCATGACAGTGCTTTTAATTACTTCAGATTCCTTTATTTTACCTTTGCGGGAAGACTCGTACTAGAACCAAACTTTATGAGAGATTTTCTCCTTCGATTCGTGAAAGTTTCCTAACGGATTTGGTCTGCTTGGCTTTTAGGACGAATTATCGAAGATTTCTGTTCTGTTCTGTTGGCTGAGGGAAGGCACATTAATAGCAAAACTTGTGCGGCAAGATAATTTAGAAAGTTTCTCGCTCCTTTCTGCGGCTAGAGACAAATTTAATGCACTCCAAGCCATGGTCAGGAACTGGCAATGAACTATTTTCGGTTCAATTCTGGGATCTCTTTGGTTTCGGGTTTCGGGTTGGAGACTGGGTTTTGTGTCCTGCTGCTTTTGCAACTTTATGCTGTAATTGTTGCATTAAAGTTTCCAGTTCTGCAGTCACAGACGTAGAGGGATGCGAGGATAGTGGTCCGAGTCGCCCACATTGACAGTCATTTGCCAACTAAGCGGATTAAAAGTCGGCCAAAAACATTCACATTCCAAATGCACATTTCGAGGCCCTGCGAGACTTCGTGGCATGAAAACTTGCCATGTCCTTGTGTCCTTTCTGCGTTTGCCCTTTTACTTTAGTTTTCTTAAGTAGCATAAAGTTATTAATAAGTTTCCATCCACTCAACCACTGCAACATATTCTCGGAAAACTCCCAACATCTCTGGTTCTGTTTGTCGTGTAAACCAGCAGTCAGTCAGGCCCCTTTTCCCAGAGACACAAGCAGAGCGAGAAAAAATTCTGTCTAAGGGGGAATATCTGGGAAACTCTCTCGTAGACTTGCATTTTATCATTTGCGCTTCAGTTGACAGCAATATTAACTTGGCTCTGGCACTGCGAGGAGGTTAAGCAAACAGCTAAGTAAAAATAATTAAAACTCTGTCTCAGCTCCTCCAAAATGACAAGCCAAGGATGTTTTCTCTGGATTTATTTCCCGCTTTTTTTGGTTTTTAATGCCCCAGCATTTCTGCTGGGCTAAGCGGATTCATTAGTTGCAATAACTGCCAGCTGACTTTCGCAGAGCCACCAGCAAAGTTCATTTATAAAGAATCCTCAAACATTTCTTCACTCGCCAGTTGATTCCATTTAATTGTTGGTAACTTGATGCGGCCCTGAAAATGTTTTTTCCTTAATGTTAGCTGTCATTCTAAGACCTTAAGCTTATTGATTTTTGATCCAAAAATGTAACCTAGAATTTATTATGTATTATTACTTTATTTCGTAATTCAATTACTTAATATTTAGTGTACTAAACTTTTATTCCTGAAGTGTTGAATATTTTTTAGAGTACTTATTCTCACCCGTCGAAAGGTTTGTAGTATCAGATTGTCTCGCCTGTGCAGAGCAAGAGAAACGGAAAAGAAAAACAGGCCAACGGTTTTTCCTACATTTAATTACCTTCATTAAATTTAAATGAAGTTGTTGTTATGGCTCTGACAGTTAACAGACAACGAACAGACTCTCTTGCCCCGGTTTAGGTATTTGTTTCACAATTTCCTGTGTTTTTTGTTGAAAAAATAAACATTCCGTACTTGGGTAGGGAAAAAGAAGACTTTAATAATGTCAAAAGGGACAACAACAAATTTAAACAATTACGGGGAGAATTTAAAGAAAGAATGTCCTACAAAAGCTAGAGCAATTAAGGCCAACTGTCATCAAAAGCTAGAAAGATATTAAAATAAATAGTTCATGGGGAAATGTAGTAATGAAAGTTGAAATTCAGTTTGTGATATACTTAATATTGAATAAAATTCCGTTGCAGTTCTCGCCCTGATCTTCGTGCTCTACAGCCGCAAACGCAAGACGACCAAGAAAAAGAAGCGCTCCGGCCCCGAAAAGGATGTCCGCGAAACGGTCATCAGCTACGAGGACGAGGGCGGCGGCGAGGACGACATGACGGCCTTTGACATAACGCCACTGCAAATACCAATCAGCGCCCAGGGAGGACCCCCGGACATCGCCGCCTGCAAGATGCCCATAATCTGTGAGTAAACAGCACGGAAGTGCCTGGAACTGGCCAAGTAATTGGTCGACTGTTTGCCCTCAGATCCCGTGATGACGCTGCTGCCACCTGGCCAGGAGCTCAACGTGGCCTATCTGATGGAGGAGCGTAAGCAGCGCATCGACAAGGATCCCAATGCGCCGCCCTTCGACGACCTGCGCAATTTCACCTTCGAGGGTAGCGGCAGTATTGCCGAGTCGCTGAGTTCGCTAGCCTCAGGTAAGACACAATGGGCTTATCATTAAAATTTACTTCAATATTTAAGAATTTCGATAATTTAAGCTTGTTTTTTTCTCACAGAAATTTATATAGATTTTAGTTAGTGTTGCAAAAATCTACCTTAAATTTAACAATTTTAAGTTTAAGTGAATTACATCAGCTGTATTATTGATGTATTCTGACATCTCTGTTACCTCTTTTTTTTAAACAAATTCTCTAACTTCTAACACCACTCCCACTTGTCCAATTCCAGGCACTGATGATGAGAATCAAGACTTTAACTATCTGCAGAACTGGGGTCCACGTTTCAATGCTCTGGCCGCCATGTACGTGCACGATAAGGCGAAAGCCAAGCAGCTTCCATCGGATGGAGGCGGAGGACCCGGAGCGTCATCATTATCGCCAACGGGAGGAGGAGGTCACGGTGGAGGTGGAGCAGATGGAGCAGTAAGGGGAACGTCATCGTCCTTGGGCAGCAGCGGCAGTGTCCTGGCAGTGGCTGTTGCAACCGGCAGTGGGGCAGGTCCTGGTGGTGGCAGTGGCAGCATCAGCGCGGGTGTCAGTGGGTTAATGTCCCAGCCCGATGCCGACAAAGTTGTATTATAAAAATAAATAGTTAAGTTGTAGTTAAAATGATGTTTCAGCTGTAAGCACAATGGGGATAAGGAAGGAGGAGTTTTCCAACCCGAAAACAGGTGTTTTGTGTATTCGTGTGTCTGGTTAGGGTTAAATTTATGTACATGTGGCTAACAGTGGAATTTAAGACTAACATAAGATTTTAGATGTTTTCTCCCACACATAAGATATAGAGAAGGGACTTAGATAAGAGTTCTTGAACATAAAAAAGATACTTTTCTAAATCTTTTCTTTCTGACAAGCCTTTTTAAAATTCCTTTATCAAAACTATAGCAAATTCTAAAGACCTTTCTCTAAAATCTTTATCTTTTCTCACCTTTAACTGCATTTTCTCCATGACTTCCAACTGAACCAACGGATAAATCAAAGAGTAATTCCATAATAATATACATGTTTAAATTAAGGATACTATACATTGGAAAAGAGTTTATAAAACTTGCTATAAATTAGTTAAAGACCCTGTATAAATACGGCGTTAACTCTGTAGCACGTAAGTTGAGCGAAACTATTCTCAAATTTTCCCCAATTTCCCCCAGAAAATGTTGAGCGTTGCAACTTTTGTGCGCCACCGAAGAGGGGGAACGTGTCCGATTCCGCCGACCAGGTGGCACCGAGAAAAACCTGGAAACCGAGGCTGAAATCTGCCACCGAACCCGCAGCCACAAAAGTTTGCAGAGCAGGGCAGAACGTAGAAAATTTAATAGGAGAAAAATCATAACTAACTTTGGTGAAATTAAGCGAGGGAAAGAACTGTAACATAATTTTGTACATATTAAATACTCTGTAATTCTATCATTAAATTAAAGGCTACTGCAGCGAAAACAAAACTCACGTGGAAACCAACTAATAGACTAATTAACTACAATTAAACCTACATTTAATTACCGACAACAGAGACCGGAAACAAAATAAGAGTGTTGATCAAACCAATTTCAAATTTCCGCATTTACTAGAAACTACACAACCAGTACAGAAAACGAGAATATAATAAAAACATTGTAATATGCATTGAATTATGAGTCATACACAAGAAAACGGTTAATTACATTTACGTTAGTTAATGGACAACTTGTTAGTAGTTAGCGTCTAAGCATAATTTTCAAAAAATCAATAAAGCCCAAAAAAATACAAATAAAAATACGATTCAATAAAGTGTAATTTCCATGCGTGTGTCTGTTCCTCTTTTTTGTAACAATTTTTGGACGGCAGCCAATCCGGCAATCCGCTTGTTGACACTGCCTAATGATCCTTGGAGCCGCTCCCATTTCACCCACTTCCGGGCCAGACATTCCGGCATTTGTGCCGTAAACGCGCCGTTAAGTCCCGGCAAAGGTGTCCGAATGGAAGCCGCCGCCGAGAGGAAGCCACTTTCAGCGCCTCCTGCAAAGTGAAGCGAAGTTCAACGGAGCGTTTGACAGGGCAACATGCATTGCCTCTTACACAAGCCAGTAGCTGTCAGGGGCGGCGAGGGGCACATCCAAAATTCCTTCTAGGCCGTAAAAACCTAAAATAAAAACCTTTAAAAAAATCCCTCTGAGGCAGTGACCTTTGAAATTTTTCGGTTCAGGTTGCGGGTTTTTGTGCCTCCCTCTGTGGATTTTTTGGGGGCGGCGGGAAAACATTTTTCCGCGCATAATAAATGAAGCGGCTTTGAGCTATCGATATGAAATATGGTCACCAGACGTCAATTTATCCCAGCTAACTCCGCTGGTTATCCCACTTAACTTATTTTTTGTGCAGCATAAATTGATGGCTTATAAGGGCGGTTGAAAATTCGTTTGAAAGGTAAGTTGGAAATCATGTACAAATCACAAATATCATTTAGATAACCGATAATTAAATAAGTATTTATCATGCATAAAGAATGTATTCATAAATAAATTACTGGTTAGCAAACTACTGTTGAAGCTCATTTTAGAATTATTTCTATCACTCTACACCTAAGATTGCTTTGGCAATAGATTTCTGAACAAATACCCAAAACTACTCAGTTTGCATCACAAAATCGAGATCTAGTAATTAAATCCTCTCCCAATTACCACAAATAATAATTGGATTCCTCCATTGGCACTCTGCAGTGTTTAGTTCAGTTACTGGGAACAGCTCCTGGCAACGAGCTAATTAGTTGCATTAACACGGAGACTCTCAGGCGTCTGGAATAGGCGTCCTTAGGCCCAAGACCTGCCAGCACCCACCCACAAGTGCACAAATACTACCAGTTGAATTTTAAATCATAATCGATATACTGTAAATAAATGACAATTATAAAAGTTTAAAAATTATAGGTTATATTTAAACTATGCGAAAGTTTTGATAACGTTTTGTTCTTATGGCAAATGCTGCAACATTAATTAAAAAAATTAAATTTAAAACACAATAGTTCAAAAATATATTGATCTTAAAGAAATTATTTAATTGAAATTATAATTCAATCTTTTAAAGCCTAGACCTCTTTATTCTTAGTGTACCCATTGAACGGAGTTATAAGCTGGAGGAGAAGTGACGGTTGTTTCCTGCAGTTTTTGCAGTTGGAAACAATAGTTTATAAATACATAACGAAGATATATGGTTTGCTATTATAAATAAGATCATGAGCTTGTTGCTTATTGGTTATTTACACATGGTTAAAGTTAGGCTTTGCAAGTCTTTCTAAAGAAAACAAATTTCATCACCGTATTTACATAAATATTAAATTAAAATCAGTATTAGAAATATTTAATTTAAATTTAAACCGATATGTATATCTATCTATTTTACCTTATATTTATATAAATAATATATATTTCTGGCTTAACACCTTATATATGTTTTAGTTAAAATAAAAATTAAATGAGAGAGAGGCTCTCTAATCTAAGAATGCGAAAATGCGGCAAAGACCATAAAAGCCTTGTTGATTGCAAGCATTATGATTACAAATTATTCTTAATCTGCATTTACGTTTATGTTCCTGTAAAATGTAACGAGGCGGAAATGCAGATGCATTATTTTGTCCAAATTTTATGCTAATTACCTACATTCTCGCCCGATTTGCAGCATGAACTTGCATATTCCTCGCTGGGCCCAATAAATTATTAATAATCATGCAATTTGTTTAATTATTTTTGCCGCGATTCGTCCGCCATTTTCGTCTAAAAATAATCGTGAATTACCTTTTACACAACGCCTGGCCGAATTTCACTTGGGTTTTCCATTTGGTCAGACATTTTCCATTTCCATTCGCTGACCATTACTTAACGAAAATAGCCAGCAAACATTAGCCTGGATGTTGTTATTATTTTTAATTGATTTTTGGCAGACCAGGGCCAGAGCAGAGTATTACTTTCGACCTTAGTGTAAATACGTGAAATACTTGGACGAATGGGGGAACGATAAATGCGCAAAATTTAAATTCAGAATAAATTGGACCATTCAACATTAAGCTCAATTACATTTCAAAATAATTGCTGTAAAAAGGGAAACCAAAGCGCTGTCCCTTCCTGGAAGGATTCCGAATAAAAATTTATCAGAACACAAAGGAAAACACAGAAAATAAATAATTAATTCCTGTACTCCGTGTTATAGAACATTTAATAGGATTTCAATAATCTCAAAAGGGAGAAAATGTCTTAAATGCATTAAAATTTTATAACTTTTATCTCGTTGCGACTCTTCACCTGCCTCACGCTCTGGCCATCTCGTTGAAGCCGTTCTCCAGCTATGACGGCTACGCTTGGATTTGGAAAACGGAAGGAGAACTGGCCTCCACTTTGGGCCAGCATAAGGGTCCGATCTTTGCGGTGAAGTGGAACAAATGCGGCAATTACATCCTCTCCGCGGGCGTGGACAAAACGACGATCATGTGGGACGCATCCACGGACCTGTGCACGCAGCAGTTTGCCTTCCACGTCTGCCGGCTGGGTGAATGGGCCCATCAAGACATTCAAGGGACACACGAACGAGGTGAATGCGATCAAGTGGTGTCTGCAGGGCCAGCTGCTGGCGTCCTCTTCCGATGGCAATGTTTTCGTCCTGGATCTGCGGAAGTTTTGATCGCCGGCTGAGCAGCTGGGAGGTCTTTGTTCGAAGCTCATGAGGATTAGCAGCCAATGGTCAAGCTGGCAATAAGCCTGTCAATGGGCCACGGACAGGTGTCTTTGGGCTTTCATACGCTTGAGCTCTATGAAGTATGGCGGAAGGCGCCGGTGGACCCACGCACATTTTTCCAAAAAAAAATTTCTTATGGAATCCATAACTACAATAAAAAAAACCGTTTCGAACATTTTTTCTTAGTTTAAAAGTGGCGCCTTTTATCCCATACGTTAAGTCTGGCAACGCTTTTTTCGGTCCGAGCGACCAAAAGTGCCAGATCGGGCGATCAAGCAGTTCAATACAAAACCTCGCAGTGGCGACCCTGCCGGAAACGCCAAGTAGTACACGCTAGAATTTTTCTCGCTGACGAAAGCTGCCTGAAACATAGGGCAAACAAAAGCTGATGGCGACATTGCAGCAGACGGACAAAAGGTAAGCGCTATGGAACTTTACGCTGGGAGAAAACAGTGTTGCCAGACTTTTAACAAACTGCGGTCACACTCATATCACCAATTGGAAAAATCGCCAACTAGAAAGAGAAAGTAAACTAATAAGATAATGAATATTCTTAAAATAAAGCAATTTAATGCGCCACACCTGCGCCAGGAGGTGCTTCGCCACCTGCCCGTGGTCGACGACCCCCACAGGCCAAGTGGGATCTTCTTAAACAGGCCGGCTTTAAAAACATTGACATCGTCATCCACCGACAGGTGCTTTTTCCTTATGATTGAC
>JAEIIL010024038.1:3647-18353 GCA_018905715.1 Drosophila lini | reverse complement strand
CCCTGGGCAGGCCATCAAAATGCCATTGCAGGATGTCTGGATTTGTGTGGCTGCTTTTTGTTTTGCTTTCGACTGCGCAGCGAACATGCCAAAGAAACACACAAAAATATGGCTCAATGACATGCAACAGGATTGCTATACACACACACGCACAGCAGCAGGACACACAACAAAAATACTAAGCAAAAATTAGGTAAACATTAAGGAGATTTTATTAAAGAAAAAAAAAATGTTATATATTACACTTATTTTCTTACTTTTGTTTTATTTTTAAGCCACTTATTTTTAAGTTCGTCTCGTTAGAATTGTTTCACCTTAATTCATACTTATTTTTCCAAGTGCACAATCTTCTACACATACACACACAAACGCATTTGGGGCTGAAACAACAATCAAAGCTCGGTGGCGAGGGTGCACCGAAAAAGGACGAAAAACTAACAAGCTCGCAAATACTTTTGAAAGCTTTTGCCACAAATGTATGCGCTTTGGCCACGCACATACACTCGGCACATACACTTAGACTAAATAACAACCACAGCCAACACACTCGCCTGTCGCATGCAAAGGAACATTGCATACTTTGCAGCGCCATGTTTCACTAATTTGCACTCTACCTTGTGTTTGTGCGCCTCCATTTTTTCCCGTATTATTTCCACTTTTTGTTTTCTCTAATTTCTTTTTTACGCTATTAAATGGGTGTAATTAAATTTTGAAAATGCAGCCAACGAGCCGAGCCGCACGCCCTACGTGCTTAGCCTTGAGGCAACTCGGCCAACGCGGCCAACTTGGTTAACTTGGCCAACTTGGCCGGCTCTCGTTTCATGTCCGCAGCAAATTAAAGCACTTTCGGTCCCATGTAAGTGCGCCAGCGTGGCCATAATTATCGCACATTTTTGTCTACGACAAACCATGTGCATTCCCATTCCCAGGAACCCACGACCCAGGACCCAGGACCTAGGACCCATTCCCATTCGCATTTCATTCCTGAGGGCGGGCAGACACAAATAATTGAAGTCTGGTCAGCCCGAGGGCCATTATGGGGGCAAATAGCGAATGCCACAGCGGCGTTGGTGTTGGCTGTGCCACTGGCTGTGCTGGCAGGTGCTCCCATTTTTCCCGACGATTTGAAATTTTAATGAGCAATTACAGGCATGTAAAACTAAATCATGAAATAATCACCAAATCATTAACATAAATAATTCACATTTTTACACGCAGCTACGGTGGCGGTGGCAAAAACAACATGAGCCTTGAGGACGTGGCCGGCACTTGAGGAAATTCAAAAGTAATTAATATGCATGGAAATGCTCGTTCATGGGGGCGTGGCTTCGACGCAGTGTCGAGTGCCAAGGGGGCAGATGTCTCGCATGGGCGTGGCAAAGCGCTAATTTGAAAGCTGGACAAACCAAAATTAACATGTATTTTAAATAAATATTTGACTATAATCATTATAATTTTTTGCAGTATCACTTTATTTTATTTATTGGAAATTATTTCGAACTGATTTTACCCCCTTTTTTAAAGCCAAACATACATTTTCATTAACTCAAACTCATTAAGTTTTTTTTTAGAAAATATTTTATTTTTTTATTTCATTTTCCTACATTTCCCTGAAACACTCACACAGCTATCCGCTTTTAGTGACATTTTCCCATCCACAAAACGCATCCACAGGCATTTAAACTTTTACTTAATTGTGCGCAACTCTGCATAAAATCTTGATTTATTGCGTCAACTGGCAACTCTCGGATAACGAGGGCATGTAACTCCAACTTCCGCAGGTATTCACCTCCCGGTCCCCTAATAAAGCGCCTCCCAAATGCCACACAGAGCCCACATTCCGAGTCAAAAGTCAAATAGTTTTCGCAAAGAAATTTGTCATACAACATCGTCGACGTCTTTGTGCGCCGCTGTCGTCGGCATATTGTTTCTGGTTAATTAAGTTATTACCATAATGAGCTTGCAGGTATTCCGGGCCTTATTAATGGCCATGCACTGGAATAGAGTGAAGTTTGGCCGCTGACAAAAGGTGGAACTTTGTGAAAAACTTTCCCTTTCCCAAGGCAAGGGGACCATAAAAAAAAGGGCCGCGGCAAATGCGTTTGTTATAAACCCGGGGAAAATCGACGAAGGACGCTGTGCCGGCAAGGGAGGAGGAAACTTTTAGCCCGGCACGAAATTGCAGAGCGTCGCCAAAATTGTCACAACTGTAAAATGCGCAATTGCGCCGGATCGTAAATCTCTAGCAACAATGGGGCTGGCAGCCGGCAGAGACACGCTGGCCCGGCACATGAGTGGCTCACTAAACGCGGACGGACATAAAATGTGCAGCCTGCTTAAAACATAAAAATGCCGGGCCAACTCGGCTGGATTGCCAAAAGAATCGAGCAAAGTGGCTGCGTAAAACATGAAGTAATGTGAATGCCAAATGCGAAATGAGTTGAGTGCTACAAATCGTAAAGTTCGCCAGAAGCAGCAGCAGCAGCAGCAACAACTAGGCGGGGCCGTAAAACCCACGGCCAGGCCCCTCTGCCTCTTTACCCCTTTGCAATACACACCCTGCATATGTGAGCGGGACATAAAACCCTTTGGCTGCCCCTTTGATTTTTTTTTTTGCCGATTCAGCCCTCAGTCCCCACAGTCCTCGAGGCGATCAAAAAATCAAAATTATTTCTCTGTCAAATTGCTAATAATAACTTGTATTACAGGCTCCCCAACTACGGCCCGGTAATTCGGCATTCGGCTCCAGAGCGAAATAGAATGGAACAGACAAAACCGTGACACAGTCAAATAAACAATGAGACCAATAAAAATACGCTTAAGCTTTCATAGGCGTTTTTTATGACAACAATATAAATGCAAAGGGAAAATATTATATTCGGATGCCCAACCCGACGAACCCTTGCCCAACTTTCGGGCCTCTGCACGATAAATTCCACCTTGACTCCAACTATGTAGTTTCCGTCCTCCGCCTGGGTGTGCGGGTGTGCGGGTGTGTGGGAGTTTGACTTGAAGAATGCCAAATGTTTGTTGTATAACCGGGGAAATATCCCCTGTCTGTGTGTGCGCCTTTTATGATAATAGTTTCGTGTTGGCCAAATTTATTTATCTGATTTGGTCGGGCCCCAGTGTGTGTGTGTCTAACAAATAAAAATTATGTTAAAACATGCAAATATGCGTTAAGTTTTGATTTATGAAAGACAAACGAGGGAAGCCCCGCGCATGTTTGTACGCTGTTAATAATGATTACGCCCCCGGCTAAGTATATAGTTACGGTTACGGCTACAATCGGATGTCTGTGCGGTTGACAACGAAACCTAAGGGCGCCAAGCGAAAAGGAACCCAAGCCGTGGCCATAAATTGGGGGGCGTGCCACGAGTCCTAAATGAAAATTGATTTGCCGGGCCTAATTGAATGCCTCTAGATGGTTTTTATATATTTTTGGGTCGGCGCAGCGGCGCCTGGCGACTAATTGAAAAAGTTTAAACCAAATTGGGTACAGCCCATTACGGAAATTAAGCGCGTGCGGTTAAGAAAGGACAAATATTAAGAAAACATAATCTGCCAGAAAATTTGTACGACGTTTATAAATAGCGCGAGGTTTTCCTGAATTCCCACCCGCCTGGAAAATCCCTCCATCCCATCCCCTTCCCGAATTTCGCAGCCTCCCTGGCACAATGCCTGTGTCAGGCCACCTTTGGCATTCATTGCCATAATTTCCTGTAATAAGACCGACGCGTCGACTGCCTTCATGTCTGGCCCGGGCTCTGGCTCTGGCTCAGGTCTGGACTCCGGGGTGTACGCACACCGGAAACTCCACTGGCCTGCCGGCTGGGGTGACACTCATGATTTCCTTACCTTTACTCGCCGGCGGTTTCCGTGTGGCCCAATTCGTGCGGATTGAACGGGAGCCAAGCCACTGGCCATTCATGGCCGTAATGGCGCTCTCGGCTTCCTGCGGAGCGATAATGAAGACAGAGACATGGTCAGAAACAGAGTCGGAATAAAGAGGGCACAGAGAAAAAACTATCGCTTCGGAAGTGTCATCTCAGTGTCTTTTTTATTTTATTATTTTAATGGAAATTTAAAGAAATAATAAAGTATGATTTTAGCTTTACCAATATAATTCAAAATACTGCATGGAACTTATTATTTAATATAGTTACTAGATGCCAAAGCTAGAATATAGTAAGTAAATAAAGATATTTAAAAAATCAGATAAATAATATACATGATGTTAGAAATTTTCCTTTTGCTTTTTTTTATTCTTCACCTAAAACCTAAACAGACTGCTCCAAGTAAGTCTCTCAAATATTATTAAAAATAAATCAAAACATGGCTTAGTTTTTTTCTCCGTGCATTGCCAAAGTCTGAATAAAGAGCCTGCGCACGACTGCATAAATATGCACTTAAATATGCTAATGCCGCTGGCAGTTCTTACCGATTTCTTGATGAAGGACACAAAACCATAGCCCTTCGACTTCAGGGTTTGTGGATCGCGCACCACGCGGCAGTCCCTGAAAAAATAAGAGAAGAACACGAAATGTAAACATTAAAGGCCTGCAACTGAGTTTCTTAAGTCTTAAATGTATTTTTGCGGCCGCCAAGCCACCCTGTTCCGAACGAAAGTGCTGGCAAACTTTAAAATTTATGCAAATTCCTCATAAAGACATCTCTCGGGGTCCCCAAGCCCCCAAGTCCCGCTCTTTGTCTCGGTCTGCCCGACGTGTTCAAATATTTCCCTTCGAGTACAAAATACAAATATATTCCGTCTGAGTTTGCCGGCGTGGGCGTGGCTCCTTGTAATTCGGAAATTAGAAATCTGACCTCATGCTGGAAAGTTTTTATTTATCTTGCAGTTTGGGGAGGCTGCCGAGCTGCCAAGAAGCCATGCGGCTTAAACGACTCATCTCATCTCATGTCCGGACTTTAAGATAACGAGAAAGTTTTGATGAATTTTTATTTTATCCCAGCCACTGTTGATCTTCCGTGACTCGCCCCTGGAAATCGAACTACGGCCATTACAGTGAGGGGCCGGCTCGTTTTGGTCACTTGTGCCAATTGGGCGACTTCCGGACTCGACTCCAGCTCGGGGTCTCCAATTGATTTCCCCCAGCCTCGGCTCTACGACTTCTCATTTGGACAATTGGGGCCTCGACACCGCACTAAACCGGGCTGCCAGGAAACTTTGGCAATTACCCCCGGTCCGGCAGTTTACTTTTCATTTATGAAGCATAAACCACAGCGGCGGCGAAGTTGGCGACGCTGGCCGGCCACTTTTTTTTATGATTATTATAAGTAAAATGCCGGGAGACCCGCCGGGGTTTGGCTCCGGCTTTGGCTTCGGGGGCTTGTTGCCAGGACTTATTAAATATTCACACGCGCCGCGCATTTAACAAAACGAAACAAAAGTGCGTCGGGGCCCAAACATAATGCCAAAACCAGGCAACACCAAAAGCCGGGCAAACAATGCAAAAAAAAAAAAACGGAAACCAAGAGCCAAAAAAAAGGAAAAACAAAAAAAGAAACCAAGAAAAAGGGCAAACAAGGCCAGGCACGCATAAAAGTTTTGACAGGCGGAGAGGGGACATCTTGATCCCTGGGAGCCGCACGACCGAATCCTGCCGACTTTGTGCGTTAAGCGTTTTGACATGTCGGCTAGCAGATCGACTCGGGCCCCAAAGAAAAACCAAAGAAATAAAGTTCTTTAAGCCAGCAGCAACCGGCGGCACTTCCCACCTTCCCAGCCCACTCGCCATCCTGAAGCATTTCGTTGCCAGCAGATAATCAGCCGGCGAAGTGGGGTGAGGAGTATCGGTGATAATGATGTCAGCGATAGCTATCACAAAGGTGCCAATCGATTGCTCAATAGGCCTGAAATGCGTAGCCATCGATACCGGCTGTCAACAGTCAGTGATGTTAAGGTTCATATTCCCGGTCAAAATATAATCATATGATTTGTTTATAATTTGTGATGTTAATTTAGCCATTTTCTTTTCCCTTAAAATTCATAATTTCTATATTTCTTAAATCCTGTTCAGCTTGGTCATCACTGTCTTGATTTTCCTAGAGATTTAAGCGAAAACATGACCAGCTCATTAACGAATCAGACGAACCCTTTAGCCCAATCAGGGCCAGAGTCATTAGAATGATTTTCAAATTATTAAAATTTAAATTGGCCATCGGCGGGAAGATGAGCTGAGCAGATTGCTTGATGGACTGGCTCCGCGACTCAGAGGAGCGGCAAATCCGAAAATCAAATACTTTGGCGTAATTTTTGATAAGCCGCCGCAGGGCCTCCCTTTGCTGGTAGCTGAGGAAAAGCTGCTCCCCAGAGACGGACTAACATTTTGACTCGAAACTTTGCGATTAAACAGAAGTTAATTAAGCCAAGTTTTTGATGCTGTCGTTGCCACGGGAGAGGCGGTAAGTGGTCGTGGGTGGGCTAGTGACTTTGCCTTTTCAAGCCGAAAAATAGCAACTTAAATATTTGAATCGCTCCACTTCGCTTCCGCCTTTCGGGGCGACACTTACAGACAGAAAAAAGAGTTCGCCGAAAGTGGCATTTGCATAAATTCATTTTTTGCCGCTCGGTTATGAATTTTTTATGGGAAAGCCGGGGCCTCCACACGCGCCTGCCAATAATCAGGGAATGTGTGACGGGAAAATTGTAGCCAGGGAAAGCGGGAAATATTACGGAGAGGGGAGAAATAAAAGCTGCAGAATGGAGAACGGGTGAAAGGCAATTTCCAGTTAACTGGCAAATGGAAAATTTGCATTTTAATACTTACGAGATTTCGCCGAATGGTGTGAATGCTTCGCGCAATTGCTGAGTTTCAATTTCTGAGCTCAAGTCGCCGACAAAGATGTGGAATTGTTCTGCAAAAAAGAAGGAAAGAGAGAGTGCCAAGTTGAGTATCGGGGTTTTTTCGCAGATTTTCACAGATTTTCGGCGAAGGGTTTGCTGCTTGCCACTTGCCGCTGGCGCATCGTGAATCGCACAAAATATGTGCCAGATAAAAACGCAAATCAAAAGAGAATCCCAAGTCATGCGCTTTTATTTCGCAATTTATTGCCAGCGCTGACGCAGTGCTTTAATGCATATTCACAAAAAAAAAAATAACCGAGAGAGCAAAAAACGTTAAGTCCCAGGGAGAGAGAACTTTTTCATATATAATTTTATGCTGCATAAGCAGAGATAAGTTAATTGAAATCACAAAGGAGCCGCGCAGATTGATGGGTTCAAAGAATGGCTGCCTGGCGGGAAGCGATGACAAAACTTGCCGAGTCTTCAGCGGACTCTGCATTAGTTTTCAAAAGCGTCGCGCAAAACTTTGCCAACTGTGTGTGCTTTTCTGCTCACCGCCCCCTTACCTACTCACCCCGCCAAGAACGATCCCATTAATACTAATTAACCCATTCATCTAAGTAAACTTTGCGCGCTCGGATTTTCTGGCCCCATCATCAGGCCGAACATCATGTACACATGCACAAACTCAAAGCCGCTCGCCGTCATGCAGACTGCACAAACACAAGTGCACCGGGTGATGGGCAGGATACCCAACCACACACTTAAACACCCACCATGCACACTAGAGAAATTCTACAGAAAAAAAATAGTAGAGCAGAAAATCAACAGCAACTTGTGGGCATATCTAAATTTTTAGCCTCCTAAATATTATTTAAAAATTATAATCCTTAAAGGAAAACAAATTTTTTTTACAATTATTATTAAGAGTAAGAGCTAATCCAATCCTAAACCCAAGTAATAAGTATTCTTAGAGTGTACTCACACACAGCCACAAACTCGCATGCAAAGCAAACACACTCAGACTAACACACCCGCACGAATTGCAATCATTTATTATTATTTTTGTGTGCTTTGTCTCTTTGGCACAGAAAAAAGTCGCGACTGAGAAGGAACTGAGGGCAAAAGGGTTGACGGGGAGGGAAATGTTGGGGGTGGTGCCTTGGGTGGCATGGAGCTGCTGCTCCTCGTCGCTTTCGTTGTCCTTCGTGCGCTCTTGTGGCAGCTCAGCGCTGAGCTCCGAAAACTCACAGCCAAGACTTGGCAAAGGCAAACCCAAAGCCAAAGCCCGGCGACGCACGTGGGGTGGTAATGGGTTAAGGGCCAATGCAATGGTGCCTTTTTCGGGGGGGTTGTCCCAGCCACCCCTCACCCTCACCCCACGTACAAGCACACAGAGAATTCTTACCCTAAATAATTAGCACTATTCAGCTGGGGCCCACTGACGACGACGACGACGACGACAACATTCGAGGCTGACATCGCCGATGGGCGCGGCTGATGGGCGGGCCAACCCCCAAAACAACCCCTCATCATCCTTTTCCCCCCGGCCGACGGCCTTGCCTGCTGCACGTGCAGAAATTAACATTTCCGGTAATTTTGCGAAAATGAAAAGCAAAGCGAAAAATTAACGGCTACGTCGTCGTCGTCGTCGTGGCCGCAGCGAAGGCAAAATGCGAAATGCGGAAAGCTTTTGTGTTAAATAAATATTAAAAGGAATTTCCCAGAGCCAGCGGAACTGATGGAGACGTGGCAGGACCCGGGTGGCGGAGGAGCGTTGACTGAGTAAGTTGAATCGTTGTGATGTGCGGCCTGTTGGCCTTTTAAAAACACAAACCGAACGAGTAAATCTCTGCGTGTTCGCATTTACAAATGTACGCATTGGTGCAGTGAAAAAAATTAGGAAATTCGAGGACTATAAAAAGGTATTCATAAATCTTGAGAAAATTAAAGACAACAAAGCGAACAATATTTCTTTATTTATTTATTTAATATTTTATCATCTAAAATTGAAAATCATATATTTTTTTAATTAGCACTTGGAGGCTAGTCTCTTAACATCATATTTTTAGTGACTAATTAATACTTTGGTCAACCAAGCAAATTTTCCTTCAGTGCTCAGGTACGTGTGTGCGTGGCCACTTTTTATTTAATTGGAAATTGCGTATACGCCACCGTTAATGAGCCCATTGTATTCGCAGCGGCAGAGCAGAACAGCGCGGCTTAGTCTACCGAGGCAGCTCGACTCAACTCGACTCGAGTGGTTGCCGTTATTGTAAATCAATCGCCGAGGTTCGCTCAGGTTATTGCTTTCGCCCTTTTGCACACGGCCCGGCTCAAAGGAAAGAGCCAGGCACGCAACTTGCGAACAGCGAGAATTGCGAGCTCATATCCTTGGGATACAGTTAAGCCCGGCTGCGTGTGTATGCGGGACAGACAAACGAGGCGGCCACTAATTGCAGTCAAAGGCTGCTTTAAATTTGCACCGCGCCAGAGGTCGATTGGCAGCTCACGGGGAAGAGAAGCAGGCGGAAGACCACCCCCCTCAGATTCTTCGACTACTGCTCCCGCTCCTGCCCCAGCTCCTGGCAGCGGTGTCAGCATGTCAAGCGCTGGCAGCTTTTCATTTCTTTTGCTCGCTTCCGTTGTTCCTTGTTCCATTGGCCGTGTCGGCTCGTTGGCTGATTAAAACGTTGCGTATGTAATGAGTTAATTAAGTTTTTGCCATCGTTACAGTCACCCATTGTCGTTGTCGTTGTCGTTGTCTCGCACACATATGTGAAGACACACACAGCCATGTGTACATAAATTAATCATAAATCCTTGCTAGCTGCACGGCAGTTAAAAGTGTTTTGTATATTTGCCGAGGACGCACCTGTCCCCTTTCAGCTTGCCTTGCTTCCATGCCTGCGAAGCGTTAACAACCAGCTGAGCCGGGTGAGTGAGCCAGGTGAGTGAGCGAAGCGATTCAGCTACCTGGGATCGGGACTGGGAGTGAAGGCAAAGAAGCAGCTTGAAGGAGCCAGGGGAGCAAGGAGTCGCCTTTGGACTAAGTGTGTCAGCAGGGCTGGCTGCCGCCTTTCGAATGCCTCCTGCCACGCCCACTTGTACCATTTGATTAAAGACGGAAGCTACTCAGGATGTACACACGTGTATGTGTGAACACTGAGAGAATAAGAATCACTGAAACATAAAAATATCCTTTATTTACATTCTCTAGTCGGGAGAAGTCATAAGAAAGCTGTAGAATATATTTTTAGATAATTTATTAGTGTAGAATATTTCCCTCACTCTGAGAACTCTAGGTTTAAAGAACTTTTTCTCCAGTTAAAGTTTAAGTTAGTCTCTTCATGGTTTCATATTATTTTCCCAGTGCATAACTATCCCATTTTACGCCTTGACTTGCCTGGGTGCCGCTGCCACTGCTCTGTTGGCTTTAGTTGTTGTAAATTTTATGTTATCCGCTTTCATTGTTTGTTTGCCTTTATTTATGTTCCCCACTGTCTTTGGTGGGCCTGTGTGTGTTTGGGCGAGAGAGAGAGTTTACTGATTTGCCGCTGTTATTTATGCGTTTGTGCTAAACCTTATTTCCTGTTTGTCTTACATAAGCTGCAGCGCTTAATTACACGCAACCCCATCGAGGACACGATTCCGGGCAGGATGTGGCCGGCTGATTTTACCCCTGGGAGCCAAATTTCGACCCGCGGCCAAGATATATGTGCCATCGATGTGGACCCTAATGTTTTATTGACCGGCCGCCTGCAATCTCATTTGGCAATTCACTTTGTCGCTGCCTCCGACACACAGCATAACCGACCACACGGCGTATGCGTAATGGCAATTATGAACTCGCCGGCTAAGTGGGGAGGGAGTGCATTAAAGCTAAAAACGCTTAGCCGGCGGTCGAAAAACCACCAGCTGACCGACTGATACCGCCCGCTGTGACAGAGAAAGCCCCAAACAAGCAAAACAATTTGACGCCAACAACCGCAAAACGTGCTGGCCGCCCAGCTTCCACTTCCACATCCATCCCGGGATCCCAGGGACCCGGAGCCCGCCCACAACTTAACCCAAAAATTGATGAATATGTAAGCAAATACGGAAGACTAACACGCAGCGGGTTGCCAGGCAAATACATATACATATACGGATGCGTATGCGTATATAAAAAAGGATCAAAGTCCTGAGGCGCGTTAATTTTCCCAGACGTCAGCAGGAAAAGTTGGGCAACCCATCAAGCCCCGCCCGCCACAGGCTCTCCCCTTGAATATGAACCGGGCCCACAAATTATATTGAAATGTTAATAATCCAGTTGCTTAGACGTGCTGTGCCATCCCGGGATGTCCGAAAAGGACAACTCAACTGTAAAAGGATATTTACATGGAGATTTGTATGCCGCTGACTTATGACTTTGATCAATGCCGAGCCTGCTGGCAGGATGGATGGTTGGATGCCTGAATGGCTGGGATGGCTGGATGGCTGGCCAATCCCAATCAATTGGGTCCCTGCCGCATTTATGTCCTTCTGAGAGTCACTTATGCCCACAATTTGGCACTGCGGTTATCTGGGGATACATAATCCAGCTGATATATCGCCGATATGCCGCAAGTCGAGAGCAGAGGGGGGTCTTGGCTCAGCAAATCTTTAAATTAAATTTTCTCTGCTCAAATCAGGGCGCATTATAAAGTATAATGTGCTTTTAATTTCATTCATTTGCATGAACTGCGCAGAATGGAAGCAGGGCGCGGACACTGGACCCTGCTAAATGGAACTAAAAAATCTAATTAGCGCTGGCCGCTGCAGAAGTCGACTTAAAGCAAACTTTGCGCTTTAATTTCATCTTGATTACGCCATCGCCCTGCAACTGCAGCTGTGCCGCCTGTTTGTGCAGCAAACTCGAAGCTCTTAGCTTTCAGCTCGCAGCTCGCAGCTCAAAAGCCAATCAACTTGACTTGCTAATGAAACAGCAGTCACTTTAAGGCATTTCAACTCTCGACTCGGTGTCTCGTTGTCGCCATTAGACGCAATGCCGTGCCGCCTTGCCGCTGATAATGCTGATTTTTAATGCTGATTACCGCAAGCTGCCAGGCCGCAATCCTTTGCCACCTTTTTTCCATTCTCCCCTGGGTCTTAGATAACCGAGCTCGGAGTCAGCATAATTTCCGCAAGTGTGCGTGGCATTTAAGTTGCCACTTAAATGAGCCCCAGTCCCTTGTATTGTGTTGGTGCAGACAGAGAAAACCAGCAAACATTTAAAGCTTCGAGGAATTTTTGAATGATTTAAATAATGTAAAATCTATTTAGATCATCGAATTGTCATAATTAAAGCATAGTTAAAAGTTATTCTTTAAAAAAAAAAAAATATCTCAAAAGATTATATTTTAACTTCTTGTCAGACACTTTCAAGGTTTTTTCTTCAGTGTGCTTCTGATGGCAATAACCTTGTGGAAAAGGTGGGTTGGATGGTGGTCGGGTGGTGCAGCCTCATCAAGTCGTCGCGTCGCGCAGATCAAATGAAAATTTCATTGTGTTGTGACTCGCTCTCCCAACCTTCCTTTGCGACGGGGCCGGGAAGTTGTGCGCGGAATTTCGCTACCTTTTCATGTTTTCGTGACTGCGGAAACTTTCAGGAGCAGTGCACTATTCCTTCTCCCCCTGCTTGTGTGTGTGTGTGTATTATTGTTGCTGTTTGTGTTGCCACCGGCGTCGTCTTCTCCGTTCGTCTAACGTGTAAAACAATGACTCATTAAGACTCATCTAAATTCTAATGAGATTCAGTAACTATTAAAAACAAAACATGACAGAGGCGAAGGCGAAGGCAAACGTAAACGCAAATGCGGCAAAAGGGTTGCAGCCCCGGGGCAATGCCACCCTGCCCAAGCCCCAGTCCAACCCCCAAACCATCATCCCCGGCAATCCTCGACTCTTATCAGGGTCTCGAGTCAAGTCCCGGGTCCCTTTTAGTGCTGACTCGGGGCTTTAAGTGTTGGCCAAACTTAAATCATTTGTATGCGAGCCACCAGCCGGGCCTTTAAACAAATGTCAATAATTTGATTTAAATGTGGCAGGGTCCCTGGTCCCACATTCTGCTTGCAGATCGCGTGCGAATTTCGCATTTAAATGCCAGTAGCCTACTGCCAGCTATTTTCCTATTTCCCAGCTCCAGCTCCTGCTCCTGCTCCTTGGGGTTGACAATCGTGTGAAGAGACAATGCAACAGCAGCAGGAAAACAACAGACGACTGTGAATTTGCTTAGCCGGAATGGAAAAAAGGCAGGACGGCCCAAGAAATGCAGCCAGGAGTGCTTCTGAGTAGGGACGAGGGGACATGTTGCCTGATAAATTAGAAATCGCACACAGGCACTGGGAAAGCGAAATGGAAATTGCGTGTGTTTTGGCCTACGAACAACGAAACCAGCATTGGTCAGAAGCTAAATAAACTTGGCTTAAGGAATATATACAGATCACTGGGCGAAATCAAGAAGACTACTTTATTATTAAAGGATTAAGAGAGATAGATTTTTAATTTTATATTTAAGAAGTAAATTAAAGCATACTTCTAAAGTTCGATCATTTTTCTCCGTGCTGTTTGGGTTCTCATGTGTTTGTTCTGGGCTCGGGTTAGTTATAACCCCCAAATACACACACACGCACTGCAGAGTTATAGACAACATCCCCGCCAGCAACCCCCGGCGAACATTTAACGCTGCCGTAAGCGTTTGCACATCGCTTAGGGGAGGGGCAAGTAAACAGCCCCCGCTTGGAAAATGTATCTGTCGCTGTTGGTGGGTAGCACATGTTAAAGGTAAATGCGACACAGGTGGAGCGGGGCGTGCGGCAGCGCCCTGTGTGCCAATCTGCATATTTGTCGGGCGCCACGAAATGTAAAGCAAGTAAAAACCTGGGTCAAATTGCGGTTACCGTTTTTATTTTCCGCCGCCAACGGCTTTCCCTCTCTTTCCGACCCGTCGCATCCATTACACTTATTGTCCCTGTCGCTCGGCCAGTTCTCTGTAGTTGTTGTAGTGGGACAGGTGTGTGTGTGTAGGTGTTGATATAGCCACACTGCCAGAACGCTTCCCTTTGTGCCGGTCGGTGTGTCACTCGTTAGGCACCCAAAAACGCCGGTGTGGTAATAGTAATAGTGATAGTAATGGTGGAGCACGGGAATATGTTACTCCTTTTCCCAACTCCCAACATGACCTCCTGTATGTTACACATATGCGTATAGGTGGGTCTCGGGACTGGACTCGGGCTTGGGTTCGGTTTCGGGTTCAACGATGGGCGTTGGAGTGTTAATTGTAAAGGGTTTGGGCTTATTCATGGAAAGGCTGGCAAGTGACTTCATTTAGTTTCGCACGTTTGCAGTTAATTAATTTGGTTGTCGGAGGCAAAAGGAAAAGGCATTAAAGTGGGCCCGAAATGACATCATTCAACTGCTTGGCAATATAAACTGTGGTGGATTACAATGAAAAATAATTAAAAATAAAGATAATTAAAGTGAGATAGCGACTCAACTGGGTATAACCTAAGTGGCTTTAAACCTAATAACTAAATTTTAAATAAGGAAGAAATAAATTTCTTTTTAAAGAAGCAGTGGAGGTTATACCTCTAATCTATAAAAGTAATAAATTAAACGAAATGTCCATTTTAGTGAGGTTCAAAGCCAAGGTCTTGTAGAGCGCTTTTCGCTATTTTTCCCCCATTCATCCAACAATGAAAAATACAAAAAAAATAAAAGAGAAAACGCATAGAAATGCCAAAATCAAATTCAAAACTTGCCGCTGAATGAAATGTTGAAATTGCACAACCCGCGTCTGCCATTTGCCGCACACACACACACACAACCGTACATATACATGTATTTGGAAAAGCGGCCGGCATGCTGACCACCGCCGC
>JAEIIL010024035.1:0-56028 GCA_018905715.1 Drosophila lini | reverse complement strand
TTATTTATTTCAAAAACTCACTAAATCTTGACATACAAAGAAAGCATCTTTCTCTGTGTCTCTCGCTACCTCTTTCTCTCTATATCTTTATATCTTCCACCCTCTCCCCCTCTCTGATCTTCTCTATTAATTTTAACCCACATTAAAAAATTTTAATTAACATTTTAATCATATTTTTATTGACATTTAAACAAAAGTCTAGTCATCAACATCATCGTCGTCATCGAACTCAAAGTAATCGATGTCGTTGTCCTCTCTCCCAGATTCGCTGCTGATGTTGTCCTTGGGTTCATGTTCACTGCTCTCCTTGGCCACCGCCTTCGGGTCCACCTCCGCCTCCTGTTCGGACTCCTTTCCGAGGGGATCCCCTTCCGTCTCGTCCTCAAAGAGGCTTCGCTCGGCAGCACCCAGCTCGAAGACAGGCGCCTCCTCCTCCTGCTCCTGCTCCTGCTCCTTCGTAGGTTTGGCTTTTGGCTTCTCACCGTCGCTTTTAATCTTGCCCAGAATCGGTGGCTCCACCTCCACCCGAGTCTGGTTCTGATGGTGACTCAGCATGCCCTTGTAGAGGTGGGGAAAGCGTCGCTGAAAATCGATCTTGATGCGGAGCAGCCTCTCCAGCATGCCGGGCGTAAGGATCCCACGTCCCGGCTGGCTGCCCATGATGTGCGTGTCCCGGCGATGGCGACCGTCCCTCAGATAGGCGGCGTAGCTGCCGCCGCCCGTATAAAGGGGATAGTGGAGATCGTAGGGTTTGGTGTTCCAGGGATCGTCGGGTCTCTCCACGGGCAGCAGGCCCATGAACGGGTGCAGCAGTCCCTCGTCGTAGGTGAAAATGGAGCCCACTTGGGGGTCAGATGGTGGTGCTGATGCTGGTGGTGCGGTGGTTTCGATGTCGGATGGTGCTGATGATGGACTGATATGCAAATGGAAGATGAAGATGGATGGGTTGCGGTGATTAGTGAACTACTTTGTCTAGGCTCTAAGCTAGGATTATGATTATGATTATGGTTATGGTTATGGTTAGGATTAGGGTCAGGAGATGCTTATGGACTTGGGCTGGAAGGGATTACATCCCAATGGGGCTTCTGATGGTGCTGGATGGGGCTGGCTGCTGCCTTCTGCGGAGTCTCTTGCGCTTGACGAGCTTGCTGCTCGCCGAGGTCTTGGCAAGACCATTGTTGCTCTTCAAGGAGGCATTGCTCTTCAAGGCGCTGGATCTGCGCTCCTTCTGCAGCTGCAGACGCAGCAGATCGTTGAGCACATCCACCAGGCGATCCAGCTTGGTGCTACTAACGCTGGCCTGGGTGGTGACCCTGGCGCCGCTGGCTTCCTTCTTCTTCGGTGTCACCTTTCTGGCCAATGGGGTAACCTTTTTCTGGGGGCGCTGTGGCATCCTTGCCTGTCGCGTGGACCTCACCCAGCCCTCATCGCTGGGACTCTCCATCTCCTCTTGGCTGATCTGGCTGATCTGGCTGATCCGGCTGTTCCTTTTCCTCCCGGCGCTACTCCCAGCCGTGCTCCGCCTGCGCATGAACTTACCGCGCAGGGCATAGGGAGTGGGTGCGGTGGAGGCGTCACGGCGACCACTCCCGTTGAGAGCCACGTTCAGCATGTGAGCCCGTAGCTTCACGCTCAGCGGAGCAGCTGCCCTCTTGGCCTTGCCTTCGGAGTCGGTGACAGGGGCTGGTTCATCGGCCTGAAACTCTGGATACGAGGAGTACTCCTGGCTGAGGGGTGCCTCGTAAGGCGAGCCCTTGGGCAGCTCCAGGTTGCCGCCTTCGGCGTACTGACGCTCGTGGCTCTTGGTCAGGTAGTCGGTGTCGTAGCCCCGGTTGGCCAGGATGCGCTGCCAGTTGCCCTCCTCCTCCTCCTCGTAGCCCAGCTTATTGGCGTCAATGGAGGCTGAGGCGGCGGCAGAGGCGGTGCCAAGCTGCTTGTCCACCTTGGCTATTGCATTGGCTTCCTGGGACTTGCGAGATGGAGGAGAAGGTGGAGGTGGGGGAGGAGAACTAGGCGTTACAGGAGTCTCTGTGGTTGTTGTGGAAGTGCCCGTGCACTCGGTGTCCTCCTCCTGTTCATCTCCTTCTTCCTGCTCCGGCTGCTGTTCTTCCTTGGCCTGATTTTCCGTTCCGGACTTGTCCTTCGTCGCCTTGGTTTTCTCCGGTTCCTTTTCCAAATCTTTGGTTTGCTCCTCAACCTTGGCCTTTGGCTCCTCCTCTGTGATTAGCTTTTTCTCTTTCTCTTCTTTCGGTTCCTTCTCCAACTCCTCCTCCTGGTCTGGTTCCTTGACCAAGTTCACCTTGAGCTGCTCCTGTATCTTTTTGCACCTTCTGTTGGCATCCAGAAGCTGCAGCTTCAGCGCATGCACTGCCTTGTGCAGCTCGTGGATCTCCTCCTTCTGCTGGGACATGGCCTCGGCCACGCGCAAGGTCTCGCTAGCGGCGGAGTCCTGCTGCATCTCCGCCTCGTCCAGGGTCTCCGTCTCCCTGGGAGGACTCGCTGTTGTGGTGGTGGTTGAAGTGGTTGTGCTTGTGGGAGTTGCCTCCGAAGTGGCACTGGCCATAGTGGTGTTTGAGGGCGGAGGAGCAGCCGTCGTCAGGCGCACAAAGTCCTGGTGATGGTACTGGTGGTGGTGATGGTGATGGTGATGCAGGTGCGGATCGTGTTGCAGTTGCTCGGCATCTACCGACTCCTGGGGCATATCCTCAGCATACCCATCCCCGCCAATCTCCAGCGGCTCCTGACTGGCCCGCTCCAGGGCCTCTCGAATGGAGGCCGCATTGTAGCGCATCAGAGCCTCGGCAGGATCCTCATCCGGACTCAATGTGATCTCCTTGAGGCCCATCTTGTATTCCCGCCGCAACTCGTTAAGAGAGCCCTCGTCGATGGTCTCCAGGGTTCCGTACTCGGCGGTACTGCGTCGGCTGCGTCGATTCATGGCCTTGCAGGGGCATCTGGAGTTGCCCAGACCCCGGCCCAGTCCCCTAGAGCTCCCACACTGACAGCTCCTGCCGCAGGAGCACTGAGATCTGCCGCAGGCGCAGCCCTTGGCCGCCGAGTTGGACCCATCCTCATCCCCATCTCTGTCCCTCCCTAACCTGCTGTGGAAGATGGCTAACCTTTTGTGGACTCGGTGCGTCGGAGACGACGGCGCTGGTGTGGTTGTCGTCATGGAGGCATCAGCTGTGGCTGGGCTCCTGGCGACCTGGCCTGGTTGCGGGTTTATTGTCTGAAATGCGTCGCCTGTTTAATGCCATGAGAAGAAGGGCGAATGAATCGTATGAAATGGATCAGATGGCATCTACGGCTCTACGGGGTGTATCATGTGTGTGTGTGTGTGTGGTGCTGATGTGGTGTGGTGTCTGGTATCTAGCGGTTCTACTACGAAACTCACCCTGGCCAGTGTCTGGTGGCGGCGCAGCATCTCGTCCACTTCGTCATTGCCCACGGCTGCCCGATACCCTCCCGAGGCTGGCCTCTGATAGGAGGAGCCTCCGGCTCCATAGGCATTCGATCCGTAGCCACCGCCTCCGTAGCTAGTTCCATAGCTGGGGGCGGAGTAGCTGGGACGCGGGGCGTAGCTGGGACGCGGAGCGTAGCTGGGTGGTGCATAGCTGGGTGGGGCATAGCTGGGCCCATAGCTGGGACGCTGGGCGGGTGTGGAGTAGTACAGGTTGACCACCGTGGGTGTGCCTCCAGACTTGGACTTGGACTTGGACTTCTTGCGCTCGTTGCCGCCCAGTCCCAGGGGATCCACTGTAGGGGAGACGGAGATGGAATCACGATTGCGGAAGACGCCGTAGAGATTACCTTTGTGACGGGCAGTGCCCTCGTTCTCCGGCATCTGGGGACCGGCCTCGCCCAGGATGAGATCCTCAGACTCCTCGTTTTGCTCCTGCTCCGCCTGCTGTGACATTTGCTGGATGGCCTTGGACTTCTCATCGGCCCACTGGCGTTCAGCTGGCATCGTCATCATGGTTGCCTGACCTCCCATCTGCCTCTGCTGATCCTCGCTCCTCTGCTGCATCTGCTGGATCTGTTGGATTCTTGTTGGGTCTTCGGTCCACTGGAGCTGCTGTTGGTTCTGGCTCTGGGCTGGTGGATTCTCCGCGGCCATTTGGCGCTGCTGCTGTATCATCTGTGTGGGATCCTGCATCATTTGCCTCTGCTGCTGCTGCTGCTGCTGCTGCTGCTGCTGCTGCTGCTGCTGCTGCTGCTGCTGCTGCATGGCATTCTGCTGGATCTTGGCCTGCTCCTCGGCCCACTGTCTTTGCTGCATCTGCTGGATAGCCTGAGGATCCTCCGCCATCATCTGTCGCTGCTGCATCATGGGATTCTGCTGGATCATTTGCTGCATCTGCTGGATGGCTTGGGGATCCTCTACCATCATCTGCCGCTGTTGCATCATAGTGGGATTCTGCTGGATCATATGTTGCTGCTGGATCTTGGCCTGCTCTTCGGTCCACTGTCTTTGCTGCATCTGCTGGACGGCCTGAGGATCAGCCATCATCTGTCTCTCCTGCTGCTGCTGCTGCTGCTGAATCATCTGTGGAGTCTCTGGCATTTGCCTTGGCATCGTGGGAGTCTGCTGGATCATCTGAGGTCCTTGCATCATTTGGCGCTGCTGGATAGCTTGAGGATCTGCCATCATCTGCCTCTCCTGCTGCTGCTGCTGGATCATCTGCCTCTCCTGCTGTTGCTGGATCATCATGGGATTCTGCTGGATCATCTGTGGACCCTGCATCATTTGACGCTGCTGGAAACCTTGAGGATCTGCCATCATCTGCCTCTCCTGCTGCTGCTGCGTTATCATGGGATTCTGCTGCCTTTGCTGCATCTCCTGGACCATTTGGCGCTGCTGCTGCATCTGCTCCTGCTGTTGGCTTTCCATGGGCTTTGTCGAATCCTCAGATCCCGTCCTGTAGGCGGCATAGATCTTGTCCTGCTTCTCCTTTTCGGCCATCTGCTCGCTGGCCATGCGATAGGCGTAGGCCATGATCTGGACAATGTCCTCCTTGGACATACTCTGGCCGGGCTTCTCCGCTTGACGCTTGTAGCCGCCGGTACTGCGATGCGAATCCGTGATCCTGGCCTTGCGCTGCGCCTCCTTCTGGAGCAGCCGACGCACATAGTCATCGCGGAGGGCTCGCTCGATGTCCGAGCGCGTGATCTTGTGCACGGGCGTCCGGCTCAGCGGATAGCTGATCTTGTAGGGTGAGTCCTTGCCTTGCGACGCGGATGCACTGGAGCGCATCTCCTTGGCCATCAGCTCGATCTTCTGGAGCATCTTCAGCTCGGCAATTACCTGGCGCTCGAAGGCCCTCAGTTTGGCCTCCACGCGCAGATCCTCCACAGTCCTCTGATCCTCCGAAGTCGGATTGCTCGGCATGCGGAACCAGAGAAGTGGCACTCGCTCCTGCTCCTCCTGCTGCTGCACCTTCTCGGTTTCCTTCTCCAGCGCTGTCTTAATCTTGAGCTGTGCCACCTGAGCCTCCGGGGCGTAGGCTACCTCTGGCCTCACCCGCACCTCGGAGATGTCGGAGGCGGCCGGTGTGGGGAACATTTGGCTCAGGAAGTCGAAGTTGGGGGGCGGCAAGTTCGCCGGAGCCTGGACCGGCGGCATTTGGGACAACAGGCTCATGGTCTGGCCGAGCATGTTGTTGGCATCGAAGTTTGGCAGGTTCCAGGGTGTTTGACCCAACACTGGAACAGCAGCAGGAACAGCAGCTGGAGCTGCGGCTGCCTCCGCAGCTGGGGCCGAGGTAGAAGCAGTCGCGGCCGCATCGGCGGCTGGAGCGGCAGCTGGCGGGGAAATGGGACCAGGAGCACCCAGCATGCCTTGCAGGCCCGAGAGGCCGGGCAGACCCTGGAGCGCCGTGAAGGCAGTCTGCGGATTCATCAGCGACTGGCCAAGCATATTGGGATCAAAGTTGGGAACGTTGGGAAGACCTTGAAGGTTCTGGATGTTAGTCAGGAACGAGAAGGGATTCGGCTGACTAGCAGGATCATTCTGGCGGGTGACTCGCGTCTTGGCCGCGGCATCGTCGGCCAGGACAAGCACCACCTTGGAGGCAGCTGCCTCCGAGCCGGGAGCCGGGGCGCCCAGGAAGGAGTAGGCGGGGAAGAGGCTGCCCCAATGGATGAGGCTGCCCAGGGCCGGGAACATCATGTACAACGCGTCCACCGTTGGATTGCCACGGCTGAAAGCCCTAATGGGCGGCGTCTGGGAGAGAATCTGCAAGGCAGAAATATTGTTATGCGATTCCTCAGAGAAACCACTAGCCTACACTCACCTTGGCATCCTGAAAGCCGTCTCCAGTGACAGTGCTTGCTCCTCCATCCTCTGCAGTCGCAACGGCTGCGGCAGCAGCAGCTGTGGCGGTGGCATCCTCGCCAGCTTTTGTGGCAGTGGCCTGGCCCAAACTGGCCGGGTCGCAGGAGGATTGGGCAGCCACCTGGACGCCAAGCAGCGCCAGGATCAGCAGCTGGCTGTGCGGTCTCATCCTGCGGTTATCTTTGGCGGAAGTCTCGGGAAGATCGATCGATGCGATCGGTGTGCGCCGGAGCTCGTTGGCCGACTGACTGCCGTTTGCCGCCGGACAGTGGCCCAAATAGATTTTTTGTCGCCTCAGAAGTGCCGACGTTGTCGGATTCGTGACCGATGCACTGCAGCATTTTGCACGCACCGGCACGGGCAGCAGCAGCTGCGGGCAGGGGAAATGGAAATGAAAATGAAAATGAAAATAAAAGTGAAAATGGTAGGGAAAGGTGGTAAATGGCTAGCGTTTCCGTGTGTGTGCCCCCAATCGAGAACGAGACCACAGCAGCCGCCGCAGCTGCAAGAGCTGCAAAAACCTTGCTCAACTATTCCGCTGGCCAGCGTTTCCATGGAATCAGCGCAAATGATGCACGGTAAACAGTACGCCGGAACAGCAGGGCCGCAGCCACGCGGAAGGGGTTTCGGGCGCCTAATAATATATGATTATTAATTGTTGTATTAAAAGAAAAAACTCTTCAAATAATATAGAATAGTAAAGTGAACGGACAGGTGAAAGAAAGCGAACATACGGACAAATGAACAAACAAATGATCGGAGAAATGAATGAACAACTAGGCAGGTAAAAGAATAGACAAATTAATGGATAAATAAACGGACAAAAATAATTTTAAAAAACAAATGAAGGGACATACGAAGACAAAAGTAGCCATAGGTCAGAACAGGTTATTATTATTAAATATTATTTTATTTTACTAATATTCATTAATATTTGATTATTTTGTGTATTGAAGAATGGCCAGAGCTAATATATATAATAAGTAATATATAAATTGTGAAATATCGCCAAGTCATAAAGTTAAAAAACCTTTACCACCCTGAATTCGCACCTGATTCATTAGTTGGGGGCCGTGCTGGAGGTGCTGCCCTTCAGGTGGCGGCGGCGGCGGCGATCCATGGCATTCTCGATCGTCTTATCGTTTGTGTGTCACCGGTACCACCTTCGGCACCACCACCTCCACCTCCGTGGCCACCAGATTCAAAGAGGTGGCTGAGGTCAGCGCAATGGAAAAGGTAAAAACTTGTAGCGACAAGGGAAACAGAGTTTCGGTCAGCGGGTGGTTTTCGCCGAGGTTAGCAAAAAAGTGCGAAAATCAAGAAAGTTAAGAAAATGCAGAATACATATACTATGTATGACTTTGAGTCGGCACAGCGACCTTTGACAGGTTCAGATTCTCATTCGCATTGAGATTAAAAATACTGGCGACGCGTCGCCGAGATTGTGAAATTACTCACATCCAAAATTTGGTCACGACTCAACCGACATAAGACCCACAAAATGCGTAAGTTAGATAGCTAAAATTTCAATTCAAAATAAAACTAAAATAAGTTAAGAGATAATATAATGTGGTATCGAAAAACAACCATTTATCATGAGTATCATTTTTTATTCAATGGAAATGTGTCTTTATTAAATGAATAGCAAATACAAAGATCGTGTTACCTTTTGGTTTTATTCAATGGAAAGCTTTCTTATCTCTCGGCGAGTGTTCATTGAATATAATATAATAAATAATAAAATATTATAGATAAATAAATAATATAAATAAAATATTATAGAAAATATTAAGTGTAAATCATTAATTGAAGTCAGCTTAAAGCCTAAGTAACTATGACTGCCCCCACCTCTGGCCTTAGTTTATAACTTTAAGCATACTATATTTAAAGAATTAAATAAATAATAATAATAAGAAAATAATACAAAATAATTATATTTGATTTTTTATAAATTTAAAGACATATTAGTAAATTGAGGAGAGAGAGAGTTGGGCTTGAATTTTGGACATTCTTTTAAAATTCGGTTTAATATAAATGCTTTTCATTTTAATATAAATATATTCTATGCTGTTTTACATAATTATATTTTGTTGATGTATGTTTCTATATTTTTTACCTTATACTATATATATTATATTATTTTTAAAACCCTTTACCGAATCAATATTTATTCCTGATTAAACAAAAAACGCTTAGCCCTCAAGGTGTTAAAAAAAAATAAAAATTACCTTGATCAATTTCCGTGTAATCACATTTTATTGTTTTTATTTTGATAACCCACATTTCAGAATTTTTTAAGCTAAATGTTAAATATTACAACTTTATTGGGCATTTAAATAAGCCTGCAACTGAACACTTAATGTTATACTGAGACCTTCATGAAATCGCCATTAAAAAGTATTATATATATTTAAAGCTAATTAATAATGCATTTGCATTACAGATGGTCATAAATGGAGCCATCAGCACGCAACTTGATCGGCCAGCTAAGTGCTTCCCTTTCGGATAATGCTAACGAGCCACTGCATAGTGGCGCAAAAAGACAAAAAAAATATAAATAATAACAAAAAATATTTAATAATTTACTTAAAAAATAACAAAGCTGAGAACAGCTTCGTTAAATCTACCTTAATTAATATTAAACTTGCACACATTAGTTTTCTTATTAACTTTATTATTAAACAATTTGAACAGACCAGAAATCACTGTGTCTGAAAAGCCTTAAAGCATGCCCATGACGGCTCACCCAGGACATCGTCCAGTTGGACGCCGGCCAGCACAGAAGCCTCTTCATCAACATGTTGCCCAGCGGCACACAAAACGTGAGCCTGGTCTACGCCTTGGTCTGGGCCATCGACCACTATTACGGCCGCTCCACGAGCACTGCCCTGGCGGTGGTTAAGTTCCCCACCAGCCGGGCCAGCCGTGGCCACCACAACGACCTGATCGACGAGGCTCTGGCCAGATCAGCGGGCTCGGGACGAATTCAGTTCCAGCTGGAGGACGACCACATCGAGAGCACCACCAATGGCACCGATGAGAGTGAGCTGCCGCCGCCGAGCGGAGTGACGGGCAGGCCCATTGCCATCTGGTTCCTGGACAGCCTGCGCTCGTACTTCCGCCTGGAGCTGTACCTGAACCAGTTGGGCAGTCCCTACAAGCGAACCGGGAACTTTCTGCTGGTCTACACGGGCCTGGAGAGCCAGCCGATGGAGTCCATCAAGATCATGTTCCGGCGACTGCTCAACATGTACGTGCTGAATGTGAGCGTGTTCCTGCAGCGCAACGGGAGTGTCCATGTGTACACCTACTATCCCTACGGACCGCATCGCTGCCAGTCCTCGCTGCCCGTCTTTTACACGGCCTTCCAGGAGCTGGAGCCCGGCGTGGTCGGTCTGACCAAGCCGCTATTCCCCAGCAAGCTGGCCAATATGCATGGCTGCCAGCTGGTGGCCGCCACCTTCGAGCACCGGCCGTACGTGATCCTCGAGGACGATCCGCTGCAGAAGGACCGCAGGATCCTGCACGGCATCGAGGGCAGGATTGTGAACACCCTCGCCGAACGGATGAACTTCAGCATTAAGCTGGTGGAGCCAGAGGACAAGGATCGCGGCCAGATCCGGCCGGATGGCAACTACACGGGCATACTCAAGATGGTAATGGTTCCTTGCCAGACTACGTATACATACGCCCAGTGAACCTGCTTCTAATCTCCTCTTGTAGATTGTCGACGGCGAGGCGAACCTCACCTTCGTGTGCTTCATGTACAGCAAGGCTCGATCGGATCTGATGCTGCCCAGCGTGTCCTACATGAGTTTCCCCATCGTCCTGTCCGTTCCAAGCGGCGGCTCTATGACTCCGCTGCAGCGCCTCACGCGTCCCTTCCGCCACATCATCTGGTCCTGCATCGTCGGGAGCCTCCTCTTTGGCCTGCTGCTCATCGGCCTGCTGCGTCTGAGGCAGCCGCAGACACTGAGTCACCTGATCCTAGGCAGGGCCAATCACCGGGCCTGCCTGGGCATGTGGAACGTCCTGATGGGCGGCCTGGCTCTGTACCATCCGCGGCGGAACTTTGCCCGGTTTTTGTTGCTGATGTGGCTACTCCAGACCCTCGTCCTGCGGGCCGCCTACACCGGGCAGCTGTACCTGCTGCTGCAGGACGTGGAGATGCGGGCGCCGCTCCAGGAGCTGTCCGAGGTGGTGGCCCAGGGCTATGTGTTCCACATGCTGCCCGCCCTGCAGAACATCTTCCAGGACTCGATGCCCGGCATCCGGATCCATGTGGTGGCCAGTCACGAGGAGTCGCTGCTGCGGCTGCGGGAGGAGGACGATCCGGGCATAGCAGTGCCGCTGCTCCAGCCGACGGTCTACCAGTTTGACTACCGCTCCGGACCGAACCGGAGGCACCTGGCCGTGCTGCCGCTGCCGCTGATGACCGCCCCGCTGACGATGTACATGCGACCCCACTCGTATCTCAAGCGACGCATCGACCGCCTGCTGATGGCCATGATGTCCTCGGGCATCGTGTTCCGCTTCCGGGGCATGTACCTGGACCGCATCGAGCGGATGTCCAAGCGGCGACGCAGCATGGAGCCCCAGCCGCTGACCCTCTGGCGTCTCTCTGGGATCTTTGCCTGCTGCGGAGCCCTCCAGCTGCTGGCCGTCCTGGTCTTTGGCCTGGAGCTGCTCTCCGCCGCCACCGGGCATCCCCAGCTACGCAGGGCTTTAAGCTTGTTAAATGGTTTTATTGCATAAGCCGAGAAATACAAATAAATCCCAGACTCCGCCTCACAGCCTCTCCATTAGCCAGGCCATTCTACGCCAGCTTGGCTGCCTCTGACTTAGCAGCTCCAGGCCAAGCACCGCCAGGGACACGCCAAAAGCTGCCATAAGGCAGTTGAAGGCGGCCAGAACGAAGCCCATGGATTCGGCACGTCCCTTGGCCGCACTCTCGCAGGAGGAGGAGGAGCGAGGATTTGCCGACCTGCCCAACGAGTCCGAGGTGGTGGGCATGTTGCCCCAGTCCAGCCGCTGCGAGTGGTGCTGGAAGAGACCGAAGCTGCGCATTTTGAACAGAATCGCATTGAACTCCCAGACAAAGTAGGAACCGGACGGAAAGTAGACGCACAGCATGTTGTCCAGCATCTTCTCGGCGAGAATCACCAGCCGGTGGCGGTTGTTCCGGTGCCGTGTCAGGTGTTGAGCCAAGAAGGCGCGACTGGTAAAGGCGCCGGCCCTGCCGGGCTCCCTCAGCAGGGCATCGAACACATCCACCGGCTGTCCCGGCGAGATGCTGGTCCTGCCCTGAAAGGCGGGCAGCTTGAGGGTCATCCGGTAGGTGGCATGATCCGTGATGAAATGGAAACCCGCTGCCAACATCTGCTCAAAGGTCTGCGGCAGTGGCTTCACCGGCGAATTGTGTATGAAGTTGAATACGGACGCCTCGTAGCTGGCCCGGATCACAAAGATCCAGAGCATCCAGCCCGCCAGAGCGGGCGACGGCAGACGCCAGTGGCTGCCCAGGAGCCAATGAAAGCTGGAAACGAACGCCAGGAGCAGCCAGGCATAGCTGTTGAAGGGGAAGAGCATCACCTCGTAGATGCTGTAACCGCTGCGCGGACGCATCACAATCACATAGGCCATCTGGCTGTAGGGGCCGGTGGCGGCCAGGTAGGTGGATCTCTCCGGCGTGCAGGCGGCACAACCTAACGTGAAGTTGGCCCTCCGCTCGCGGAGCATCTGATAGGCGCCGGTGAGGGTGCCGTTGACGTAGCTGGAGCCCCCGATCAGACCCTCCGGCTCGTTTCGTACCAGGCGCATAGTGAAGTTCATCTTGGCGGCCACGACCTGCAGCAGCAGTCCGTCCAGTCCCTCCAGTTGCTCAGCCGGATCGCTCTTCTCCCAGTGCACCGTCATGTAGGGCGGAATGTCCCACACGATTACGCTCAAGGGACAGCCGTAGAGGTTCTTCAGGCGGGGCGGAAAGATATCCCATATCCCGGCGTCCTTCAGATCGATCTCCACCGGCTTCAGGCTCATGCAATCCGTGGGCGTGTACGGCCGAACATTGTAGGCCCGGACAGCGTAGAAGCTCGGCACCAGGATCAGCACATTGATGTTGTAGCGTTCCAGCAGGAAGTAAGCGAATATCCGGGACATAACAGGTGCTTGCTTTGACTCCGGGAAAGTTGTCAGCCACACAATCACGTACAGGTTGTTTCTCTCCAAGTCGGATGCAACCGCTCTGGGGGAAAAAAAAAACGGAAATACATATATAGATTACCCTATAGTTCCCAGGTAACTGTTTTGCAGTACATAACCTCCTCGGGGCACTCAACGAACAGCAACTGGGCGAAGACCTGGCTGCTGAGCCTTTTGGACAGACGAGAAGCCAGCACAATGGGCACAGCCGACTGCCGGTGACCCAGGCTGCGGTCCAAGACACGCTGGACCAGCTTCACCCGATCCCTGGCCATCTGCTTGTAGGCGGTGCTGATGAAGACGCTGATGTTGTGGGCGGCAAAGGCATTCGTAAAGATCCTCTGCAGCGTCCCAGAGATCCGCGTGGCCAGGAGCTCCTCCATGGGATGCTGGTCGGGCCACAAGCTGGCGTGTGCCAGTGCAACTAGGAGCACCAGTAGTAGTAGCCCAGTCGCTGCTCGGTGGAGTTCCATGTTGAAAGTGTAACATTTCACGGAACATTTTCCCGATTTTATAGCGATTGAACCTTTGGCAATCGAAGGAAGTCAAGGGAATTGATTTGGCAAACGGGAATTGGTTGGTTTTAAGGGTTTTTTGGTTTATTATCAACATCGCGAATCTGTACAGTGTTCTTTATATATTTTGCATTTTAAATTAAATATGGATGTTATGCAGTTAAAATATATTCAATATTTTAATATTTATAAGTAGTTTCTAGGAGCAAAACTTGTTCAGTTCCTTTTTGTTATATAAAAACCTTCAAGAAAATGAAACTTCAACGAAAAAACGAAAAAGAAAGTGGAAACCGGAGCTGACTGTATTTATTTAGAAACTATTATATGTCTTAATTTAGTTACTGATATTATTTTCATATTTAAATTAACACCAATGCTTATAAAATATCCTTATACTTAATTTATTTGCACTGTTTGCCCAGCGGAACCCTCCATGTATTATTTGGATTTCAGGAGGGAAAAAACTACCAAACAAATTACTCGTGGGTAAAGGTAATGCATTAACAAATCCGTGTTCATCACTTAAACTAATTGCCGCGCACAGGCGAGCACTACCTAGCCACCCATTCACCTCGCCCAACACACACCACCCACAACCCACCACCCAACACCCACTATCCACCACCCACCGGTACCGCACTCTCCGGAGTCCGTTCCGGAGGCATGTGCGTGACAGGTTTCGGTGTCAGTATTATGCATGAGGCGCATAACCATAAATTAACACCATCAACGGCACACGCACACACACACACACGCCTACGGGCTAAAGGGGGCGGTGGGGGTGGTAGGGGGACTAGAGGGGGGCGGCGGCGAGAGCCAGTGTCAGGTTCATGCAAACGCCATGTCGGCCGTAAGAGGTTTACAAATAGCCGGATAATGTCCTGACTGCCAGAGAGACCACACTACCGCTCAAAGTCATTCAGAAACACGGCAATAAAATTGGGTTAAACTTGGACTTTTTATTATATTTTTTTATTTGTTTTTATTTTTTCTATATATTATCGCTGTTCAAGGAGGCATAAATGTATTACTGAGAGGTACAAATATTTCAATTACAAATGTTAAATATTTAATTGCACTTATTATTTGGCAAAAAAAAAGTATATATTAAAAATAAAATGCTAATGTCTAAAAAGGAAAATTGTTGATGTTAAAAAAGTACCTGGGGATAAATTAATATCCTTGAACTGCTAGGAGAAAAGCCTTCTCAGAAGCCGGGATCGTCGGGAGAGCAGCTCGCAGAGAAAGACAATGAGGCTGAGGAGCAGGCCAACCAGAACCATGAGAAAGATGGCATAGAGCTCGACGAGGCCCAGAATCTGATAGCTCTGATCGTTCCGCAAATAAGTCTCCACCAGCTCCCACCTGGACCATACAGCCAAGAGGCCCACAGACCGCATCCACAGGATCTCCTCGTTTAGGTGGTCGATGAGAAAGGAATGCTTGGCCAGGTACATGGTCAGCTGCATATTGATGATGTCCTCCGGCACGATCTCGAAATGGGCTACCGTTCCCGCCGCGTTGCCGCCTTGACGATGCACTCGCTCGGCGCTCTGGCGATTGAACTGAATGAAGATGTCCAGGGCAGAGGCGGTAACGTGCTGGCGCAACTGATGATTCGCCTCCAAAAAGTAGAGGGGCTCCAGCTCCGAGTCAGTGTCCTCCAGCAGGCGAAACTTCATGTGCTGAACGCTGGGTATTTCCTCCAGCGCCTCGAGAACAATGGGCGTCAGCACCACCGTGTAGTTGCGCTCCACCAGCGATTCGATGGTCTGTGGCCACCGGTTCAGCTGGTGAGTGCGGATCAAATGATAGAGCAGGCCCTGGTAGATGGTCCGGATGATCAGTGTGTACATCATCAGCATCAGGCAGTAGAGGCGGGCGGTGTGGCTCCTCGGGATATCCATTAGCGGCATGCCCACGAATATAAGCTCTAGATTGAGCCAGGAGCGTGCTCCCAGGATCACATCCGTCCCATATTCCCGGAGCAGCCTGTCCACGGCCAGCTGGAGGAGCGCCGACAGGGCCACCACACCGAGAATGCCCAGCCAGATCTGCAGGCGGTACGGGTAGAACAGGATGTCCAAGGAGGTCAGTTCGTAGCTGGAGGCCAGTACGCCGAAAACCTCGCGGGTCTGGTGGTAGTTGTGCGTCGACGTGGCCACCAGACTCCGGCCCACCGTCTGCCGGATTCCGCCTAGGGTTAGATCCGCCTCGCCACGCTGCAGCTGCAAGGAGGGAGAGGTTACACAGTGAAGAGTTGATTCTGGTATATCCCATTTCCAAGAGGAACTCACCATCTCCAAGGCGCCATCAATGACATTCGCCTGTATTGGACGCACGGCGATACTAAAGTTCATCTTCTCGGCGAGAGCCAGCAGCAGACGCCCCTCATAGCCACCGGTCACCGTGGGGGCATCCACAATCTCCTCCGCCAGACGCAGGAAGGGTGGAGTATTCCACAGGGCGCACCTCAACGGACAGCCGTAGAAATTGCGCAGCTTCCGCGGAAAGAGCTCCGGCTCCACCAGCGTGCTTCCGTTGTAGCGATTGATCAGCTGCGGCTCCATGTCCGCACATCCCCGCTCCCCGAACGGATAGTAGCTGTAGAAGAGGATGTCCCCGTTGGATTTCTGCACCTGGACACTGCAGTGGATGAGCTGGTAGCGCCAGCAATAGTCGAAGATCAGTCGCATCTCGCCCTGGAGCAGCCGGTCCCGGGCCTGCAGGAAGATGAAATAGTGCTCGTTGTAGTTGTACTCCCGGGCATAGTACTCTATCCGGATCTCCGAGAAGGCCGCAAAGGAGTCCGTGAAGATGACGTTGAAGTGCCGCCGCCCAGCAACCGGATGCCATGGCACGTCCCGCTCCACATTGACGATCTGGAGCGGGGCCAGGCCCCACTGGCGGAACAGTGTGCTCATCATCTCGTTGTAAAAGTTGCACGTGTGCTCGCTCCGACAGCACAGGGTCAGGACCAGTGACGGCGTCACACTGAGTATGTAATGGTGCACCACATGGAGCAGGGCCCGGGCCACCACCTCGTTGATGTGGTTCATCTGCTCGCCGGACAATTCGTAGTACGAGTCGAGCAGTGCGCTAATGTTCATCATGGGCTGCCCGCCGGTTAATGACGAGCCCAGTCTCTGACTTTCCGACTTCCGGGTGGAAAGTACACACACCTGCATTGATTACCTGGACAGGTAACTTTTACCATTAGGTACAAGTTTTTAATGTGATTAATGACCTGATCAAGCGGGGAGAGTTTCATATTTCATATTTTGATTTCGTTTTCTTATGGATTTTGAATGTATAGCAGCCCTTGTAACAGCCCTGCCGCCAGGCGAGTCGATTTAGACAACTGCCCGTCTGTCTGTTTGTCAGTCTGTTTGTCTGTCTGTTCATATGAAGCCCTGAAGTCTGCAGATTTAGTTAAAAGTTAAAAGCTTTACTCCATAAGAAATTGGTAAATCTACAAAGTTTGTGGTACCCCAACCCACGTCCCAGTCCAGTTCCACCTCCGAAACAACAGTTCTCCCGCAAACACAAGCCCGGCGAGTGTGTACATCCCCGCCATGACCATGTAAATCCCGGAGAGCTTGGCATGATTAATGTACCGTCGGCTGGTCTGCTGCACCACCTCCCGCCGGTGGGCCACAAAGGAGGCGCGGCGCCATGCATGGATAAAGCCACCGGCGTCAAGCCGTCGCACTGTCTCGTCCACTTTCTCGTAGAGATACGAATGCTTGGGCATATAGATCCCGGCGTATTCCACATTCACCGGCTGCCTGACCACATGATAGGCATTGGGGTGGCTGCTGGAGTGCAGAAAGGACAGGACCACGTCTTGGTTGGCCACGGCAAAGATCTTGCGCTTGGTATTCCGCTGCAGTGCCTCCAGCACTGCCCAGTCGGAGGGCGTGTCCAGGGCATGGATGCTGTCCGGGCTGCCGGCCAGCTGCGGCATCTCGAGGAGCAGGCGTCGCGTGTTCGCCGTACAGATGCCCTGGAAGCCCTCCGCCAGCAGCTCATCCAGCGAAAAGGATGGCGTGCTGTACAGCTGCAGGCGGATGAGGTGGAACAGCAGTGACTGGTAGGAGATCCTCAGCGGTATGCTGGCCCACAGCCAATGGGCGGCGATGAGACGGTGCCGCCAGGCGCGTGGCAGCCGGGCCAGAGCGGCGCCCAGCAGTAGGCCCAGAATCTGTAGTCCTCCGCCATTGTCTTCTCCTTCTCCCCCCAGCACATTCCTTCGCCGCCGCCTGCAGGGCAAGTAGAGTCCCAGGTGAATGACCAGGGCGAGGAGCAGCAGCAGCCATACGGGCAGTTCGAAAGGAAACACCAGCAGGGCGAGAGAGCCCAGGCGATAGCGCTCCAGCTGGAGCACGGCCACCAGGTTGGCGGAATAGTACGACATGGGCGTGGTCAACAGCTGGTTGCGGCGCGCTGTCCTCCGGAAGTAGCCCATGCTCAGGTTGGCACTGCGATGCAGAAGCTGTCCAAATGTAATTTGTAAAATTTAATCAACGTTGATCAACCCGCTTAATGTTGACTCACCCGCTCTATGGGTCCATCGTTGGCCCCATCCGCCAGACGGTAGGCCTCCGGTCGCAGCAGCGCCAGATTTTCCAGCTCTATGCTGAAGTTCATCTGGCGGGCCAGGTGCCGCACCAGCTGGATTTCGAATCCTCCGGCCTGGACTACGCCGGTGGCCGCATCCAAGACCAGTTCCACGAACGGCGGCAGATGCCACGTGAGCACGGTAAGCGGACAGCCGTGCATCTGGCTCAGCTTGTCCGGAAACATGGAGGAGTTCGTTAGCCAGCGACGACCATCGAAACGATTCACCAGCACTGGGTGCGCCTCCAGGCACCTGGCCGTCGTATAGGGATAGTAGGTGTACACCAGGACGTCTACTTGGGCGGTCTGGACCATAACGTTGCAGTGCAGCCAAAAGTTGGCCAGACAGTGGTTCAGAATCAGACGCAGCTCCTCGGGAATGAAGGGATCTCGAGTCTGCAGGAAGATAAAGTAGTAGTCCGGATCGTCAAAGTCGGCATTGTCCGCCGTTATGTTGGTGTCCCTGCGGGAGAGTCACGGATTAGTGTCATCTCTTTCGTTTTGGATGCTGAGCACTCACAGCAATCCGCTGTAGGAGTCCACCAGGAGCAGGTTGACCCGCTTCCGCCCCGGCACTGAGATGTGCACCGAATCTGGCCGGAATCGCAGCAGCTGGACGGCCGTCATCCGCCAGGAATCGACCAGGTTGTTCATCATATACTCAAACCACTGGGCGGTGCCCAGATGACGCGTGGAGATGGTCACCACCAGCGTGGCGCTCAGCTGGGCGAGCACATTCTCGATGACTAGCCGGAGAGCCCGGGCCACATACACGTTGGCGTCCTCCGCCTGCATATCAATCCGCGAGTGCTCCACGTAGCTGCTAAATATAGCCGAGGTACCGCTCGGATTTCTGCTGGAGCTGCTGCTATTCATGACGCCGTCGGAGGCTTGACTGTGAGAGGACTTCTTGGCTTTGGACTGGGCCATAAGGTAGGTCCTTCAAGGGCCCAAGATCATAACGGAGATTGGACTAATTAAAAGCAAACAGTGACTGAGATAGATTAGGATATCGAGGAGGAAGGAAATCCCTTCCAGAAATCCCTACATTTCAAAACAGGTTTCATTTTAATTTCTAGAAATTTATTTAATTTATTTAAATTTAAAATCGATTTTGAATGATTTTAAAACTGGCTAAAACTAAGCAATGAAATACTTGTAAGAACGTCCTTTTGGGCTCCCTTTTAGACGGCTTCAAATCGTTGCGATTTGAACTCACAGAATTCATTGAGAGTTCTATTATTAAATGAAAAATCATCAGTTTTAGAATATTTAGTTCAGTGTAGGTAATGCGCAAAGAATGAAGTGGGAAATCCGTGACCTCATCAATCAATGAAGCATTTCCACCACCTTATAAATAGAAGAACACGCCCGATAAAGCCATAACAATATACGATTATTGACATCAGTTAAGGTCGGACTCATAACCACCACCATCTTATATAGGTAATATATAGGTGGGAGTAGGAAGTATTAGGATCTATTTATGGTCAGTCATAACGGGCAGATGTGCGTTAATGGACGAGCAGTGATGGCCAAGGATAAAGGTACGCTTACAAATCAAATAGGATTTTTAGTCAAGGGACAATGTACCCACATAATAATACAATTAACCGAAGACCGAATTTTTAATCTGACATTTTAGGTACAGCTGTCTGAGTACACCTGTCCAGGTACTAGACCAGCACTGCTATGGGCTGTCCACCACCTTGGTGCGTGACGTGACCCACAATGGTTACTGTTTAACTTGTCCTTGTCCTAATCGATGCGACGCGGCTAATGAGATGCAAACATGGCTCGCAGCGGGAATTAGGATTAGAGCCCTGTCCGGCTGGCAGTACTCTTCCCGATTGCCTGACAGACGGGACGGAGATGAACGTGACCAGCCTGCTGCAGTTCGAGTCGATGAAGTACATCGGCGCCCAGACGCAGGCGGCGGCCATCAACCAGCACGTGGCGCAGGCTTTGCGCGTCTTCATCGAGGACTTTTACCAACGGATTGCGCCCGCCTTCATCGTGATCCTCTCCTGCCGGCGGCCCAGTCCGATGAACTTCTACCGCACCATCATGCAGTTGCTATACGAGAGCGTGGATACGATGATCATACAGCTGGTGCTGGTCGAGTTCGAGCGACCGCGTCGAAGGATCGAAGGACCGAGGACACATAATCTTCTCCTTGTCGACTCGTTGGATGCCCTGCTGTAAGTTGGCCATGATCGTTGTGGGTTGTAGCCCACTTAAGGCTCCCTGCCGTTCCAGGGACATCGAGATCCACACGTACACTGCCCAGTCGGACGGCAGCGAGTACTACTTTATATTCCTGCAGCAGCGGGATGCCCTCATACCGCAGGACATGCAGGGCGTCTTCGCGTATTGCTGGCGTCACCAGCTAATCAACTGCAACGTGATGACGCAGAGCTCTGGCGGCCAGGTGCTACTCCACACCTACTTCCCCTACGAGCCCGGTCGCTGCAGCGACACGTCCCCCCAGCCCGCAAGGATCAATCGCTTCCTGGGCGAGTCCTGGCAGCACCGAACCTACTTTCCCTCCAAGCTGCACAACCTCAACGGGTGTCCTTTGGTGGTCCTGGCCCGGTCAGTGGCCCCCTTCTTCGAGCTCCAGCAGGCAGGGCCCCGACATATACTGGTGGGTCTGGAGGGGCAGCTGCTGCAGGAATTATCCCACCGGATGAACTTCAGCATTCAGTTCGAGGGCTTGCAGGAACAGCAGAGGAATCAAAGGACCTGGACAGAGCGGCAGATGCTTCAGCGGTTTCAGATGGCGGGCCAACGCACAGCGGCGGACCTGGCCATAGGCTATGTCCGGAAGCACATCCAGTACTCCGGCAACCTAACGCCGGTGTTTCCCCACTACTCCAACCGCTTGGTGGGCTGTCTGCTGCTCAATGCCCACAACCTGACCAGCCGGGAGATCTGGGCCTTCCCTTTCCAGGCCCTCACCTGGCTCTGCCTGTTGGCCAGCTTCGTAAGCATCTCGGGCTTGGTCGTGCTCCAGGGACGAGGGGCGAGCGATCGGGTGGCACTCCTCCTCACGGTCTACGCCGCTGCCTTGGGCCTGCCCATCGACCCACCGGAGCGTCCATCGCTGTCGCTTCAGTTCCTTTTCGCCAGCTGGCTGTGCTTTGGCCTGATCGTGCGCGCCATGTACTCCGCCCTGCTGTTCCTCATTCTGCGCTACCATCTCCACCAACGGCTGCCAGACACTCTGCAGGAGCTAGCCGACGGTGGCTATGCGGCGGTGATGAGTCGCTCGACGTTCGAGGATCTGCAGCAGGTGGCCAGCTTGCAGGAGCTCCTGGGACTGGGTGGATCCGTGGTGGTGGCCTCCGAACGGGAGGAGGAGGTTCTGCGGCAGCTGGATCGCTGTTCCGCTGGCTCACATCCCCTTATCTTCGGCCTGCTCTCCCAGGACGCCCTGCTGCATCTGACCCAGAGGGGACATCGAGCGGGATCCTATCACATAATCCAGCAGCACGTTCTGGAGCAACAGCTGGCCATCTACCTGCAGAAGCACTCGCATCTGGCGGCCCACTTGGACCACCTGGTCATGTCCATTCGGTCGGTGGGTCTGGTCCACCACTGGGCTGGCCAGGCGGCTAGCGAGCGGTATTTCCGCAGTCGATTCCTCTACCGGGAGAAGCGCATCCAGCTGCCGGATCTCCTTGCGGTCTATCTCCTAGTCGGTGGGCTCTACCTCTGTTCGCTGGTCATCTTCATCTGGGAAGTCTGGGGTGCCAGACGAGGAGTCGTAAATCCAAGGGCAGGAGAATAGAAACTAGTTAGAAAATAAATTAAAACAAATAAAATTGTTAACAGAGGTCGATGGTTCTTTACCTTCGAAGTGTTTCGGAGTTTGTATTGTTAGGCATTTCGAATCATTTTCGAATAATTTTCCGATCATATTCGAATTTTGCATGATGTGAAACTGACCCAAAAAAGACTCAGATAAGGGGAATTTTTCTAAAAATGATCTTCGAAACGTTGGCTGGGTGGTTTTTCGTATTCCTTAAAGCGTGCAAGAATTTTCGTTTGCAAGCAAGTACAAATCTAATCTATCCCAAAACTGAATGTTAATCTCACTATCAGGCAATAAGACCAACTTGTTCTTTTAATTTTCACTGTTTCATAATTTTATTATGCGAATCACATGATTTCAATAAATGCTGAAAGGAGACAGACAGACATCTACAGATTTAAAAACAAACAAAACTTTCCATGAGTCCAATGACTACGATAATAAATGCATTTCTGGTTGAGAGAGAGAGTTTAGCTCCGGATCTAGAGCTTCTCCAGCAGAATGGAGGAGGCGCCGCCGCCGCCATTGCAGATGGAGGCGCATCCAAGCTCGCCCTTTTTCAGACTATGCGACAGATGGGCCACCAAACGCGCGCCAGACATGCCAATGGGATGGCCAATGGACACAGCACCGCCGTGCACATTCACCTTGGCGGGATCCACGTCCAGGGTCTTGATGTTGGCCAGCACCACCACGGAGAAGGCCTCATTAATTTCCCACATGGCCACATCCTCTTTGCGAACACCGGCACGCTTCAGTAGCTTGGGCACAGCCAAGGCCGGGGCAATAGGGAAGTCAATGGGATCTGTTTCCGCATCCTAAAAATATATAGAAAAAATAATAAAACCTTTTGAATACCATTAGATTTTCTGGAAAACTCTACCTGGAAGGCCACAATTCGAGCCAGTGGCTTGAGTCCCGCCTTCTGGGCTGCCTCGGCGGTCATCAGGACGACGGCTGCTCCTCCGTCGTTCAGTGTGGAGGCGTTGCCGGCGGTCACAGTGCCGTTTTCGCGCTGGAAAACGGTAGCCAGCTGACCAAACTTGTCAAAGTTGACCCTCTTGTACTCCTCATCCTCGGCAATGGTGACTTCCGGCTTACGCTTCAACTGGATCTTAACGGGCACAATCTCGTCCTGGAAGACCTTGTTGCCCCACGCCGCCGCCGAACGCTTGTACGACTCCACGGCGAAGTCATCCTGCTGTTGGCGCGTGATCTGAAGTTTCTTGGCTGTGTTCTCGGCACAGTTGCCCATGTGGAACTTGTTGTAGACGTCGAAGAGGCCATCAAAGACAATGCCGTCGGTGAGATTGACACCGCCGTAGGGCGTGGCGCCGCGCTTCATGTAGTAGGGCACATTCGACATGGACTCCATGCCGCCGGCGACCACGGTGTCGGCATAGCCAAGCATCAGCGACTGGGCGCCCAGCATTACGGCCTTCATGCCCGACGAGCACACCTTGTTCACGGTGGTGCAGCACACACTGGTCGGCAGACCGGCAAAGATGGCCGCCTGGCGGGCCGGAGCCTGTCCCAGGCCGGCGGACACCACATTGCCCATGATCACCTCCTGGACATCGGATTTTCCAATTCCTGCCCGCTCAATCGCCGCCTCAATGGCCTTGGCGCCCAGCTGCGTAGCCGACAGCGGCGCCAGCTGGCTCTGGAAGCTACCGATGGGTGTGCGGGCGGCGGACACCACCACCACTTCAGCGATCTTGGAGCTGTACGATCGTAGCGATCCCTGGGCGCACAGCTGGCGCGTGGCCTGCAGCAGACGGGCGGACATCTTTGGATTAAATTTAGTTAACTTAACAACACGGGGTAACCACACTTGGGCGGTGATAAAACAAGAATTTAACTAAGAAATCAGACCAGATCGGTGCTTGCGTAACAAACCGGTTATCGATACACGCTGGTCTATCGCTAATCGTCAGCTGGCGCGAAGCAACAGTTGTGACACCTGTTGAATAACAGCATCTGCCTGGAAAAGGCTAGAAAATGGCTAGATTTGTTATAAAGCCAAAGAGTAAATCTTTTAAAAGCTTAAATTTAACCCATTAATAAAAAAAAATATATATATTATTAAACCAAATATAAAAATATATTTTTTGGTACACTTTACAACAGGTTGAATTATTTTATTATTTACATATAAAAGTGATGTCTTAAAAACCAAATTAAAAACCTCAAATATTTTTTATTATATATATTATTTTTTATTTTTAATATTTATTTCACATACAAGCCAAGTAATATCGTAGGCAAATTGCACAAAGTTTGGCAGCGAAAATGACAAATCTTAAAACTAGTAATACACACACAAAAAAACGGACAAAAAAATTATATACATGTATGTACATATATAATGTATAAAAAAAAAAAATAGGTATGTTATATTTCGGAACTTATTCCACATCACAACGCGGGTAGTTTCCATGGTTTCCATGGCTCCGTGACCCCACAGTCTCCCCTCCTTAGATCATCATCTGGTCGCGCGTTGATTGCTTCTGGTGGCCACTGGCCAGGACCAAAGATCGCCGCATGCGATTCCGCTGAAGCGTGGAATTTCGCTCTCTCACCGACTGTCGCAGGTGCTGGCGACGTGCTCCTCCGGCGCCCGATAAGCCCGACGTACCGGTCGCCTCCCTTTCCGCCGCATTCATGGCCGCCAGCATCTCGAAGGCTTGCTTCTTCTGCTCCTTGGTCCAGAGATTGGCCACCGTTGGAGTGGCCACCGGCTGTTGTTCCTGCGTGATTGGTGGCTTTACAGCCAATGGGGGCCGCTGGACTCGTGCTGGCACAGCAGTCGTTGGCTGATTCACCGCTGGCAGGGATTTCGACGTGGCTTTAGAACCGCGACTCAGCCCAAAAAGGGACAAAATGGACTTTCGCCTGGTGGAAGAGGCCTGGCTATCCCCGGAATCATTGCTGGACACGCTCATCTGCATGGGCACACCACCAACTGCAGCAGCAGCAGCAGGAGGAGGATTACCCGTGGCGGGAATAGCCACCGGCGGCACATTCTCAATTCCGTAGGTGACAAACTTCTGGGGCGACTGGAACGTGACCTTTCGCAGGGTATTCATCGACTTGGGAGGCGGCAGTGTGGCCAAATTGAGTTTAGCCACTGTGGGCGATGTCTCGTTCAGTTCGATGGTGCAGTAAGTGTCATCGTGGTGGCTCTTGACCGGTTTTCGGGGCGGAATCGGTGGAGCCACCGGGTGCTGAGTGCAACGACACGACGGCTTTTCCTGCTGCTGCATCACCTTCTCTTGCAGCTGACGTTCCAAGGATTGGACGCGTTTCTCCGCAAGATTCAACTCCTGCTCTCTCATCTGCAGCTCCACTAGCTTCTGCTGGAGCAGTGACTCCTGGGCGCGAATAGCATGAAGCCGGGTCATTAGAACCTCATCAAAAATGTTTTGGGTGAGAGCACGAGGACTGCTACGGCCTTCACTCTGCTCATGCTTTCCATCCTGTTCCTGAACTGGTCTCTTCAACTCATCCCTCACGGTATCCATCTCCTTTCGCCGTCGGCGCTCATCCTGCAGCTCCAACTGCCGCTCCTCCTCGCGTTCCTCTCTCCTTATACTCTCGTATAGGGCGGGATCCGATAGCTGCAGTTTCTTGGAGGGAAACATCCTTCGCTTGGCGGAGTAGAAAAGTTCGTTTCTCAGGTCAGGGGTGAACACGCCCGTGACACTCAGCCTCCTTTGGCCATAGCCCTCGTTGAAACTGTACTGCTCGGTGAACAGTGTGCTGGACAGTTCGGGTGGCACCTCATGCTCCTCCTCCTCCTCGTCGAAGAGTCTGCCGCCGGCGGGCAGCCTATAAAAGTCCTCACCAGCCTCGACGAGGTTCGGAAACTCGCCGTCTAGCTCGCAGATATTCCGGACTACCAATGGATGACGGATGATCACCTCGATGCCTGGACGCTGTTCGTGATCGACGGCTAGCATAAATGCGATAATCTCTTGCAGATCAGAGCTATAGACGGCGGGAATACGGCTGAACTCGCCCTGGGCGATCTTTTCGGAGAGCTGGTCGAAGGCGCGTCCCCGAAACGGCGGGCGCAGGGCGCACATCTCGTACACCAGGCAGCCCACGGCCCACACGTCGCTCTTGCGGTCGTACTTCCTACCGCGGACCAGTTCCGGACTCATATAGTGAGGCGTGCCCACAAACGAGGCGGCGAAGCTCTGGTCCCGCCGCAGCATCCGGGCCAGGCCGAAGTCGCCCAGCTTGGCGTTGCCGGCGGCGTCAAGGAAGATATTCGCCGGCTTGATGTCCCTGTGCAGGATCGTTCCATTTGGAATCTTGTTGTGGCACACCTGCAGGGCACGGCACAATTGGAAGAGCACCCGCCAGATATAGCGCTCCTCGAACCGGCGGCGCTGGGATCGCGCCCGTTGAACAATCTGGGCGAGATCGCCGCCGGCGCAGCACTCCATCACGATGTACACGGACTTGGCCTCCCGGTTAACCAAATGGTGGTAGTACTGCACTATGTTCGGGTGCTGCAGCTGCCGAAGCACACTGATCTCCGAGACCAACGCCTCGCACTTGTCCTCGTCCAGCTCGTCGTAGTTCATGCCCTTCCAGGCGAATAGTTCGCCAGTGCTCTTGTCACGCACCTTATAGCAGGTGCCGAAGGAGCCGTTGCCCATCACGGCTAGCACCTCGTAATCCTGAAGAGTTTTCTTGCTGAAGTCCATTCCCGGCGCTCCTCCGGACGCTCCTCCAGACTCCTCCCGCCTCTCTCGCTCCGCGCTCATTTTTCTGTGATTTAATTCTGTATTCCTGTTCGATTTCTTTCCAGTTTCTTCACTCCGCTCGCTTCAGAATCCGAAATAGAATTGAGACTGGTTTTCGGTTGCAGGATTTTTGAACTCTCTTGGTTTCGAACGCGCACCCACACAAGCAAGCGGCGTACCTGCAAAAACCCGGCGAGCAACAACAAACCTGGCATCCATACAGACAAGTGGAAGGGGGGAAAGGACTAGTGCTGCTCAATGGTAGCCTGCCCGCTAGATTTGGCCAGAAGTCCTCGAAAATAGCTAGATCCTTTGTCAGTTTTGGGCTCAAGGTATTAGGCATAATTTTACGACCTGCCTTCAAAATTCTGCATAATACCGGCATAAGTTAGATTTTAGTTAGAAACTAAGTTTTTATATTTACATACATATGTACATATACGTACATAAATATGTAAATAATTTAGATTGACCATCCTAACTCCGTGTAATTTCCGATTTCTTAAAACTGCCAGGACAATATCTATTTTGTTTTAGCACTTCCATTAGAGATCCCTTAACTTTAACCTTCATATTACAATTATAAATTATTCCTAGAACTTTTCACACCTAGTTGTTAATGCATTTAGCTTTTTTATAAGCCGGTGTCAACACTATTCCGTTATTTCTGCCCGTCTGAATATCTCGTTTCTTTTCGTTCCTAGAAGGAGGATCGTGCTCTCTCTCTCTTTTGCGCAGAGCCTAGCACTTGGCCAATTTGTGCTCTCACTCTCACCCCCGCTGTGAGAGCGCTTGTGCACTTGTGAGAGGCGAAAATCCACTCACCCCACCCCCTCGAGCGATCCCACTGCGCCTGTGTGCAAACTGCTGACCAGCGGACACAATGGAGAAGAAAGAGAAGGAGGCAGCACGCCCGAAGTGCACAATTTCATCGATTCATCACGCTCGATCCCTTAACCTGAACCCGAAACCTTAGCCCTGGCCATAAAAATAAATTAGTTTTGTTGCATTGGCATTTCAATTTGCTGCCTTGTTTGGAAAATCTGGAAATGTGCTCATCAAATTTCATATTCATATTTGGAGAGAGCAGAGCGCGATCCCATTGAGAGGGGCATTCATTCTAACGGATTCGGTCAAGATCACACAGAAAGAAATTACATAGCTTGTTCGTATTGATAAAATTGTTTGATGAAGAAATTTAAATTTAATGAAAAAATTAATTTCGATTTTAATTGCGAATCAAAATTAATGTGCCTTTTAACAATAACTTAGTTTCGGATCACCAAGATGATAGCATTTTACTTCGTAAATATTATTACTAAAAATAATTATAACTGTGTTCCAGGGGGTATGAGAAGACAAAAAGAAAATAAAACTAACCGCATTTTTAGCTTCACTTGAGAAAATCTAAAATCAAATAAACAAATATTCGACTAATAAACGTAGCTTTTTAGTGGTTTTAACATAAACTAATAAAAATCCGATACATTAAAAATCAGATACAATTAACAATCAAATAACGAGCTAAAAACAAAATCAATAGCTACTATATATTTAATACACATCCTAAGGAAAAACCCAAATGAAAATTCGCATCGAAAATTCCACAGATCGAAACTAAAGGCACTAGGGACTAGGGACCAGGCCAGGTAGAATCCCTGGAAAAACGAGTTATCTAGATATTTTCGAGCTTATCGTTGGCCGTGTGCTGATGGTTTTATGGTTTCGTGTGTAAAACAAACAATGCGACGCAATCCTTCACAAATAAATCATGTCTCCGGTAGGTTCGCCCCCCTAACCGCAGAGTTCCCGGCAGGTAAACATTGATCCTCGCACATTTCTCCGGTTTATTGTTGTTCAACAGGGAAGAAAAAAGAAAACATGGGATTACACTAGACGGATGTTTCCGAGATGAGCTGGTTTACCAGGACGGCGCCTTGTCATCTCCGGAGCGGCCGTACAGAGCGCTCTTGTCCCGGAACATGGTCATCCGTTCCGTCTCCTTCTTGTCCAGAAAGTGTCCGATGGCGAAGCCGAGCAGGGGCAGGGCTCCCCACAGAGCCCGCTTGTCCAGGCCGAGAACCATAATGGGATGTTCTACTTCCTTAACTCTGACTCCTGAGCTGCGCGCTGCGTGCCAACTGAAGCTGCTGGCGTTTCCACTCGCGGGTGTGCGACCAATCTGCGTAAATCGATCCGACTGCAACAGTGGGAAAGAATATCACTGCGCCGTACTTTCGAGCCAATTGCACCACAATCCCACTGCCCATGGGTCTGCAACACAAACACGGATATAATGATTATGAGGCTTATGAGGCACTGCGTGCCGAAAGATGTTTGTGAAGTTTGTTTGGCAAATGGAAAATAGGAAATGGAGAGGAAGTTTTGTTCTATGGCCGCTGTCTGGGTTACGTAATAAAACAGCTTGAGCACTGGCCCGCGGCATATTAATTTCGTGGCGATCCGTATATCCGGTCAACTCCCAAAGGGTGCGAATATACGGACTAAGATTTCCGGGTGATTTACCTACGAATTCGGGCTCCAATTGCCAAATTAGTTTTTGTTTTCAACTCACCTACTTAATGTCAGTGTTTTATCGGCCACGGGCTATCGATAACTGCTGGGAGGCGCTGCCAACTCGCTGAAATGGCAGCAACAAGACGCCAAAGAAGATATAGCTAGATTTAATAAATTCAATATGGTTTGGTGGTTCACTGTTTCAGAGATTTTATAAAATAATTTCAAATCAAAATTAAGAAGGATTCTAGCGAAAAATGAAAAATAAAATTTTAGAGCTTATTTTTTCTTTAACTTACTGATTTAAGAATCAGCCAATCGAAACCGAACTTGGCTTGAAAAAGTACGAACGTATTATACTCTTGCACCGAATAATACCAACAAGTTTGTGACCGAAAGAGAAGAAATTTGTTTATTTGACGTTTGCATGCATTTTCTGATTGGAAAATTATCGATGCCCGCAAAATGTTCAAACTTAATGTATCGCTGTATCGATTTATCGATATGACTTGCAGCTGTATTAGCCGCGTCCGAGCGCGGGACATTTCTCTAGCTTAATCGCAACTCTGGATGAACTTGCCGTCGATGAGATGATCGCCGTCGCAGAACCGCCGCTGGAGTTTGTGCCGCGCGGCCGTCAGTCGGCCGCCGAGCATCCCGGGCCGCAGGATCAGCCGCTGCCGAGGTACCAGTTACCCACCTTGGAGCATGTTCTGCTGCAGCGGCTGCAGAACGTGAACATCTCGGCTGCTGGCGAGGATTCGCCGGCTGGCCAGGAGTTCTGGTCAGTACGGGAGATGTACGACGACTATGAGGCGACGGAAGGTCGGGCGGCACGGCGCAGACAACTAATAGAAAGGACTAAACGATGTGGACCCAAGGCGGCGGCGGCCACGCAGTTAACGTCGCTGCCGCAGAGCCTGCTCAACCCGGCGCCGGAGCGACGCGAGGAGCCGATGTGCGACTATGTGGTAAACAATGAGGAGGAGCTGTATGTGTACCGGAACACTGTGGTTTGGACACAGGGCCTGGACGACGGCGACGATGGCGTCTACAAGCGCATGTGTTTTACGGCCGACACGCCAGTAAGATATGCCTGCTTCCTGAATCGTAACTTTGTTCGCGGTCGCCTCGCTCAGCTGGAGGCGGCCATCCAAACGAAGGACGACGCCCTCACTGCCATCTGTGTAATGGACCAGGACTCGCTGCGCGTCTACTGTGACGACGGCGAGGACTTCCTTGCCAACCTTGACTTTCCCGTCTCGCAGGTGTGGCAGACCATGCACGGTCTGCTGCTGCAAAAGGAGTCCGGCCAGGCCCTCGTCTCGCACATGTCCTTTCCCATGCCTCGGCTCTTCTCAATGTCGCATCCCCTGCACGAGGCCTGCCCGGTGGTCCTAAAGACGGCCACCAACTCGATCGGCTACATGACCGAGCCAGAGTACAGTGTGGTCTTCACCACGGAGGAATCTGACTTAGTTTTGCTGTACGACGTCAAATTCTTCAAGCACTTTGTGGCCCGGCTGCGAAAGGTGACCGTGGAGGAGGTCAACCATGTCAGTCATCAGAACCAGGACCTGGGACAGACGCTCCTCGGACCCAGGTCGCAGTCGGCGGGCAACAGCCTAAGTGGCATGAAGCAGACAGGAGGTGAGTAGGAAAACGCGAAGGTTCCTCCCCGATTCTAACTTGTGCGCTTCGCCACAGCCATGCCCAAGGCTCCAGGCGGGTCGTTTATGGGCAGGAACAACACGACCACTGGCATGGGCAACATGTCCAAGTTCGGGCTCAGCCAGTCGCAGTCATTTAGCGGAGTCCTCGGCCAGTCCAAGTAGGTTTTTGGAGGTGGATTAAATCCAAGGTTAAACACTAACCCTTCTCCTCCTCCAGCCGCGCCTCCCTGGGAACCCCCTTGAGCCAGCTGCACAGCAGCATTAGCCAGCAGTCCGCGTCCATGAAGGAGATGCGCAAGATAACGAATGTGAAGCCCGCAAAGCCGATCGAGCCGGAGCTGTGTCTGGAGCACATCTGGACGGAGAACATCTACGGAGTGTGAGTAGTAGCCATCCGGCCACCCCCCCGAATCCCCCCTGCATCTTGTATTATCATCTCCGCTCCCCAGGCCACGCGACCTGTGCGAGATGGCCACCCGAGCCTTTATCCACACGGATCTGGTGGGCCAGACGTTTCTGTGCTACCTGCTGGCCCGCTCCAGCCGCCTCCAGATGGTCCGCCTCACTGGATACGGTAGCAGCGAGGTGCAGCTCTCCACGCTGGCTACGACCCTGGCGGCCAAGGATGCTGTCGGTCTGAGCAGGCTGCAAATGATCGCGGTCCTCGATCCCAGCGGTAGCCTAATCCTCTACACCGGCACCGTGCTCATCTCCAAGGTTCACATAACGCCGCTGCTGGCACCCACGCCATCACCAGTGCCGCCGCCGCCGGCACCGCCTCAGGGGAAGACTGGGGCTTCCGACAACAGCTCCTTTGTGGAGGTGCGACGCAGCAGTCTGCTGCCCACCAAGGCGCCCGTGGATCTGGCTGGCTTTGATGATGAGCTGCACATGCTGTCGCCGATCCTGCCGCAGGCGGTATCCTATGCCCAGCGGCAGGCGCATAATGTCTGCAAGTCCCTGAGAGATCCGGCGGGCAATCGGTTGACCCTGGTCTACGCCACCGGCCGGATGCTGCGAATAGCCCTGCCCCTGCTGAACGACACCCGCCTACTGACACGATGCGTGGCCACGCTGCGTCAAGTCCTGAGTCCCAGCCAGTTCCTGCACTTTGTGATCCGCTGGTACAGCGCCAGGAATCCGCCGGGGTCGCGGGATTACTCCATCGAGCAGGAGTGGTTGCTCTTCCGCAGCACATTGCTCGCCTTGATGGGCCTGACCGCTGCTCCCGATGTGGAGGCGGCTGGGGGCTACGGTCGATGCGCCACCCCGCCTCTTAATGCCAGCTTCGGTGGCGGAGTGGCTGGCTCTGGCTCTGGCTCCGGCTCCAATGGCAGCTCTAACTCGACGCTGGGCGCCCAGGACGAGCCGAAGAAGCGGAGAAAGTACAACGACTGCGAGGACTACACCGATGACGACTGGGAGTTCCTGCTGCTTCGAACGACGCTGGCTCCCTGCGGCGCCGATGGGCACAGCTACAGCGTGGACACCGGTGCGCCGCTCTTCCCGATGATTCCCGCCATCTTCTACAGCCTGCATTTGCTCTACGAGGACCTCAAGTTGGACGCCGTGTTCCATGCGGCGCTCCCCTACCTGGCAGCGGTAACTGATCCCCCGTCCCTGGCCTGAAATTCCTGGTAACCTTGGTCTCTTCTCTTCCTTCCTTCCAGTATCTCCACCAGCTGGCCATCGATATGCAGCTGGACAGCTACGTGCTGCACTACATCCTTGACTTCCCGGAGCTGAGCCATCGGACGGGGAAGCTTTCGCTGCTGGGTGCCGCCCATGGAGCCATGATGATGCACCAGGAGCTGCTCCGAGTGCCCGCGCCCAGTATATTTGCCCAACTGGAGCACATAGTGGTCGGCGAGGAGGAGGTGCTGCCCTACAGCTTTGTGAGCAACGTGAACGAGCGGAGCCGCAATCTGCTGCAGCTCGTCTCCCTGGTGGTGCACGGTCAGGAGCGGCTTAAGCACTGGTGGCAGTTGCTCGAGCTCCCCGAAGCCGTACAGGCCAACTATCCTCGGAGGCTCAAGCGCTGCATTACGGCGGATGCGCCGCGCAGTCATCAGCTGCTAGAGCTGATCCTGGCCATGCAACTGACCCGCCGCGACATTGAGCGCTTCCCGGCGGCCGTCCATCTGATCGTGGCGGAGGCGCTGGAGGAGGCGCGTCTCGCGCCGCCCCTCGGCTGCAGCACGTCCACCTACGACCTGATTCTCCGCCCAGAGCTGGCCGAGCACACCCAACTGCCGTTCATGGAGGCGAGCATTGGGCAACCGCATTGCGGTAGGGTCTACAAGGAGGACTCCCTGTCGACCAGATGCCCACCACCCACTGCCGGCGTGGTGCCGGAGCACGACTCCTCGGACCCGATGCGATACGATGACATGGACAACATGGACACGAAGCTGCTGCGACTGCGCTTCCCGGACGACATGCGCGTGGAGGAGGTGCGCCGCCTGCTGAACAGCTCGGAGCCGGTGCTCATCGAGGTGCAGCAGTCGCCGGGTACCAGCGACCACGAGTTCATCGAGGAGCAGGAGAAGCAGCTGTTCGCCCTGTGCGCCCGAACCATGACCCTGCCCCTGGGGCGGGGCATGTTCACGCTGCGCACCATGATGCCGCGTCCCAGCGACAGCATGTCCATGCCCAGGCTGTGCCTGGTGGGCCGGGAACCGATTAAGGGCACCACCATCGAGATGCAGCAGATTGAGTTCCCCGCCAACATGCACATGTGGCCATCGTTCCACAACGGCGTGGCCACCGGCCTGAAGATCTCGCCGCAGACCCAGGACATTGACTCCACGTGGATTGTGTACAACAAGCCGAAGGCCCAGGCGAACAATGCCTTGGAACACGCCGGCTTCCTGATGGCCCTAGGCCTCAATGGCCACCTGAAGAGCCTCTCCTTCATGAGCCTGTACAAGTACCTGGTGAAGTGTGACGAAATGACCAACGTGGGCCTGCTGCTGGGCATCTCCGCCGCCCATCGCGGCACCATGGACACGAGAACCACGAAGCTGCTGAGCGTCCATCTGGAGGCCCTGCTGCCGGCCACAGCCATGGAGCTGGACATACCACAGAGCACCCAGGTGGCCGCCTTGATGGGCATCGGCCTGCTCTACCAGGGCTCGGCCAAGCGGCACATAGCCGAAGTGCTGCTTCAGGAGATCGGTCGACCGCCGGGCCCGGAGATGGAGAACAGCGTGGAGCGGGAATCGTATGCCATGACGGCCGGTTTGTCCCTCGGCCTGGTCACCCTGGGGCAGGGCGAGTCGCCGGCCGGCCTGAGGGACCTCCAGTTGCCGGACACACTCCACTACTACATGGTTGGTGGCGTAAAGCGGCCCATCAGCGGCTCCCAAAAGGAGAAGTACCGCCTGGCTTCGTTCCAGGTACGCGAGGGCGACAACGTCAATATAGACGTGACTGCGCCGGGAGCCACGCTCGCTTTGGGGCTCATGTTCTTCAACTCCGGGAACACGGCGATTGCCGAGTGGATGCAGCCGCCGGACTCACGGTATCTGCTAGACATGGTGCGGCCGGACTTTTTGCTGCTGCGCACCATAGCCAGGGGCCTGATCCTGTGGCAGGATGTGCGGGCGGATAACGATTGGTTCCAGGCGCAGTTCCCGCAAGCTCTCCGCGTCCACCTGCGGCTCTCGACGGCGGATGAGGATGCGGCCTCCTCCGATGACGGTGATGTGGACTATGAGGCCATTACGTAAGCATCCGATCCGAGCACTCATCCGAGGGGAAGCCCCATAACCTTTTCCTCTCCTTCCCCAGACAAGCTTACTGCAACATCATGGCCGGAGCAGCCTTCTGCATTGGGTTGAAGTACGCTGGCACGGAGGATGCGGTGGCCTTCGCCACACTGCGGGCGGTGATCAAGGAGTTCCTGCGGTTCCCCTGCTCACCGATGATCGACTGTGCCGGCCGCACCACCGTGGAGAGCTGCCTGATGGTCCTGCTCATCAGCATTTCCCTGGTGTTCGCCGGCTCCGGCAACTGCGAGATCCTGCGCATCATCCGGTACCTGAGATCGCGCGTCGGTCCCCAGTATCCGCACATTACCTATGGCTCCCACATGGCCATCCACATGTCCCTGGGCCTGCTCTTCCTGGGCGCTGGTCGCTTCACCATCGCCAAGACGCCGGAATCGATAGCGGCGCTGGTGTGCGCCTTCTTCCCCAAGTTCCCCATCCACAGCAACGACAATCGGTGAGGATTCGCAGGTTCTGTTACGGGCCACAGATGAGACTCATTGCATACATATTTTCCGCCCGAAAGGTATCATCTGCAGGCCTTGAGGCATCTGTACGTCCTGGCAGTGGAGCCGCGTCTGTTTCTGCCCCGCGACATCGACACCCACCAGCTGTGTTTGGCCAACATTTCGGTGCTGGAGATTGGCGCCACCGAGATGCGGCGCCTGCCCATCGCCCCTTGCATCCTGCCCGAGCTGAGCAGCCTCCAGCTTGTGGTGGTGGACGACGAGAACTACTGGCCTGTGCGCTTCGAGCGATCGCGAAACTGGCATCAGCTGGAAAAGGCGCTGGAGATGAGTGCACCGATTGACATCAAGAAGCGCACCGGCTGCCTCTCCCACCTCGAGGACCCGGACAGGCTGAAGAGCATGCTGGCCCAGACGCTGACGATGGAGCAGAGCATCTGCTGGCAGATCGACATCAACGATCTGCACCAGTTTGGCAACGAGCGGCTGGTAAGCCCGTTCCTCAGCCGCTGCCTGGCCACAAAGGGCACGGACTTTAGCTACCCGGAGCTGGTGAAGCGCCACCAGATGATGCTGCTCTTCTACAATGCGGTGGTCAAGGATCGGATACACCTGCTGCCCGTCTACCTGACGTTGTACGACGTGAGTATGCCGGCGCAAGTCGAAGGGTCCTGCTCGGGAGATTCAAGATCATCTGTTATCTATTTCGCTAGCACGTCACCAAGTCCATGATAAACAACATCGACGTGTGGCAGATGAAGCTGGTGGACGCCTACTTGGGCCGGAGGGACCTGGCGAAGCAGCATCCGCTCATCTCTGTGGAGCTCATCCAGATGATGCAGGAGCTGTTCAAGCAGGAAATGGAGGAATCCACGTCAGAGCTGTGCCTGCCGCTGAAGGAGTTCCTCAGCCAGAAGCGGCTGGAGCCCAGCTACGTGACCACGGTCAGTGGGCCGGATCTGCAGCGCGCCTTCTGCGTGATTAACTACTACAACCTGATGCCCAACATGCTGAGTGGAGTAGACCTGGGCTCGGGCACGGGTCCCGTCAACTACATGCGCATCCTGTACGAGTGCCGGCAGCAGAATCTCGAGGCGCACACCATCTTCGGGCTGATGAAGATACTCCAAGCTCTCGACGCCACCACCGAGGTGGTGGTGACCCTGGACGAGGCATCGCTGCTGGCCTACTCCATGGCCACCCAATGAGGCAGATGAACTGTTAGTTAAGCTAGAATATTGGTGTATTTTGAATGCTCTGAAGTTCGATTCTGAAAGTGTGTCAGCTCTGCGGGACGTCTTCAGTCGGGTATTAAATTTTTAGTGTCCAAGTGGTTGCTCCTAATGAAGTCGAAAGTCATTCTTGTCTGCAAGGATTCCCGAATAGGGGCCCTGCCGTTTTTTTAGAGTAACAAAATTACAAGATGCATAACGAGCCACAATTATTATAACGCCTTTGCCCAGGGACACGTCTTTCCATTGCAAGACGGGCAGTGAAGTATCTCCAAATCGAAGTTTATTTTAAAATATATATATATACATACATGGAATGTAATACGCTTGAGATTAATGCATGCCCGCTGGGCCTTCCTCAACCCTATATTAAATTGTATATATGTAAGTTATCTAAAACATAAATATATATACAATTCAACTGCATATATGATTTATATATAGTATCTATGTATAAATAACAATAAAGTCTAGCCCCGCAGTACTACATGTCAGCAATGGGCCACTGTCATCAGCATTTCATCAACGACTTCAACCGAGTCAATTTCATCAGTAATTTGTATGTACTGCCGTAAGGATACATAATTCATCAACAACACTGACCCGTACTGATGATAGGTACTGCAGGGAAGCTATAAAGACACAGGTAGAAAATTCAACAACATAAAGCTTACACAATCCGCTCTGCCTCGCCAGCGAAGCCCTCGGTTATTTTATGTCTGCAGCATCGATTGTACACATAGATGCCCAGCAGGGGCAGCGGCGTCATCACTGCCACAGCTACCGGCACAACTGTGGTGATGTCACCCACCGGCGATCCCAGCGCCCCCAGAAGCAGGAAGATGGCAATGCCCGTATTCTGGATACCCACCTCGATGGCAACGGTCAGGGCGTCGGCGGCGTTCTGGTGCAGCAGCTTGGACGCCAGCCAGGCGAAGATGTAGCCCAGCGATGGCAGAGCCAGGCCAGCCACGGCTATTTGCCAGGAGAACAGGTAAAACAGATAGTAGTTGGTGATGATGGCGAAAACGATGATGATCAGTAGCAGGGTGGCGGAGATCGGCTTTAGCAGGCGGACCAACACCCGTGTGAGCCTCGCCGATCGCTTCTGGATAACCAGGCCGATGAGCAGCGGCACGATCAGGCCGGCGCAGTAGGTGGCGATCTTCCTATACGGCACCTCCATGCCCGCCCGCTCGAAGATCAGCTGTCCGAGCGTGAATGTCCACAGCGGTATCGTGGCGAAGGCGGCCACATTGCCCACACTGGTCATTAGCACCGAGAGATGTATATTGCCGCCCAGCACAGCGGCCCAGGTGTTCGAGGCGCCGCCGCTGGGCGAGATGCCGGTGAAGAAGAGGCCCAGCTGCATGGCCGGCGACTGGGGGAAGATGAAGACGCCGAGGGCGTAGCTAAGCAGGGGCATGCCCACCAGCTGCATAACCAGTCCGATGCAAGGGCCAATGGGCCGCGTGACCAGACCGCGCAGCACCTCCAAATTAAGAGCAGCCCCAAAGTTGATGTACAGCAGCGACATAAGGACAATGATGGAGCCCAGGAAGATGTGGTCTAGCACGCGGTTCGGCCGCTGGACGGTCACCTCCAGCTGGCTGTCGTTACTCCAGTTGGTGGGCAGTTCGCTGCTATTCAGCCTGAGATCGTGCAAGCGCACCGTCACATTGGTCAGACCCAGAAAGTGGGCCTCCACGACGATGGGGCCGCTCCAGTCGCGGGTCTGCGGATGGAACAGGCTCAGCGGTATGGTGGCGTTCTCCTCGGGCACCCTAGCCAGTCCCTCGTTGAGGCTCTGCAAGCGGAACACGAAGCGATCCGGCTGCTGCAGCGTCGACGGGGCCACATTCTCTAACATGAGCTGCACCTGCGTGCTGTTGCCCATGGATAGCCTCAGCGTGGACGGGCGAAAGTGGGCCATCCAACCGACGGCGGTTGGCGGCAGGCCTGCGGCCAACACCAGGAGTAGGAGACCCCCGTATCCGTATCCCATTGTGTGTGATGTAATTTCGATCCGGGAGTGCTAGAATTTTGCACCGGTCGAAGTGAAGTGAAAAACAGCGCAAATCACAACCAAAACAACTTACAAAACAACGCCAAATGTGTTTTTTTTACCGCTGCAATTGCAAGTGCAAGCGGGACGGCTTTACTCGAACACTCACTGCACTTGGCGCGAAGCTTGGGAGAGAGAGCGGGACAGGCCTAGCTGGCGAACAGGTCGCGATCAACGGCATCTATCTGCCATCTCTAATCTCGAATACCCTACACCCGAGCGGGGATGCCGATAAGCCAAGCGCGCAGATGTGCGATTGGAGCGAAACCGTTGAGTCACTCCATCTCACGCGACACATTGTTTCATTTAATTTAATTAGATTATGAAGTTATTTTCTGTCGGGTCATGGAGCAATTACGTTGTTTTTCAAAGATTTCCGCACTGGAAACGTGTTATTTTTAGGCTCTGAAACCAAGAGATTTTTTTAACCCTGAACCCCAGTAATTTTAATCTCTCCTTGTTTCAACGAAAATGTGTTCTTTGTAGCAATATGTTTTAAATTAGCAACTAAATGCATGGAAAGTAGTTTTTCAAAGGCCCTATTTTTTTATTTTTTTTTGAATACAAATCAAAGCCAATATACCCATCTGTTAGAGTGTAGAGAGAAAGAGAGAGTACTCAAGCATGAGTTTGGGTTTTTCTCTCGCCGAGAGTACGTGAGTTGTTTTTTTTATTGGAGCTTAGGTGAACAGTGAATTGTGCAAACAATAGATATAACTAGTGGGTAACCATCGCCTGCTCCGCCGCACGCGGGGCGCGGGTGCGGAGATCGGAGATAGAAGATAGGAGTGGGCACTCAGTACCGGTAGTGATCGGGCTTGAAGGGGCCGGACTGCGAGACGCCCAGGTAGCTGGCCTGCTTGTCCGTCAGCTTTGTCAGCTTCACGCCCAGCTTCTCCAGATGCAGGCTAGCCACCTCCTCGTCGAGGATCTTGGGTAAAACGTGGACGCCGACAGCGTATTTGTCCGACTTGGTCCACAGCTCGATCTGGGCCAAAACCTGGTTGGTGAAGGAGTTGGACATGACGAAGCTGGGGTGTCCGTGGGCACAGCCCAGGTTAACCAAACGGCCCTCGGCCAGCAGGATGATGTGCTTGCCGTTATTCATGGTATAGCGATCCACCTGCGGCTTCACGTTGACCTTCTCCTTGGCGTTCGCATTTAGCCAGTCCACGTCGATCTCGATGTCAAAGTGTCCGATGTTGCAGACAATAGAGTCGTCGGGCATCTGCACTAGGTGCTCGCCGGTGATGATGTCCCGGCAGCCGGTGGTGGTCACAAAGATCGAGGCCTCCTTGCAGGCCTCCTCCATGGTGGTGACCTCGTAGCCCTCCATTGCCGCCTGCAGGGCATTGATTGGATCGATTTCGGTGATGATGACACGGCCACCGAAACCCTTAAGGGCCTGGGCACAGCCCTTGCCCACATCGCCGTAACCGGCGACGCAGCACACCTTGCCGGCGATCATCACGTCCGTGGCCCGCTTGATGCCATCGATCAGCGACTCCCGGCAGCCGTACAGGTTGTCGAACTTGCTCTTGGTCACCGAATCGTTGACATTGATGGCCGGGACGCCCAGGCGACCCTCCTTGAACATCTTGTACAGGTTGTGCACGCCAGTAGTCGTCTCCTCGCTCAGGCCCTTGATGCCCTTCAGATACTGGGGGAACTTCTCGTGCACCAGGTTGGTCAGATCGCCGCCATCGTCCAGGATCATGTTCAGGGGCTGACCGTCGGGGAAGACTAGGGTCTGTTCAATGCACCAGTTGTACTCCTCATCTGTCTCGCCCTTCCAGGCGTACACAGGCACTCCAGAGGCGGCCATGGCTGCCGCAGCATGATCCTGTGTGCTGAAGATGTTGCAGCTGGACCATTGCACCTACAGGATACAATGGGAAATGAGTTCAATTATAATTCTGATGTCTACTTCTCCCTGGAAAGATCTTCCTACAGATACGAGGGCAACGAATATTTTAAAATTTTGACAGGAACCTGCCAAGATCTTGCTAAGGACATGGATGCGCAATTGTTCTAAAGGTAAGGTAGGCTTCTACATTAACATCTGTTTGATGGAATAACTAATTGGGAATCCTTGGTTACATTGTAAAACTGGTTGGAAAGTTCTGTTATTGGGAATTTTCTTAGTAGCGCATCATTCCGCAACAGTTGCCATGTGCGAGGATCAAAAAATAACAAAACGTGCTGCGTCAGAGGAAATAACAATCTGTAGGTCTTATCTCGGGCGCCTTGAACTTGCCCCCCTCAGTCGAAACGAAAGTTTTGTTATTCAAATCGGTGCGTAAACAAAAGATGATAAGGGCACAGCCCTTTGACACCGATGGGGAGTATCTATCTATTTATAGTGCTATTCGGAAAATCTAGGTTTCATATAAATACAAATTGTATTACAAAATTTAGTTCTTAACTTGTTTTTTCATTTATGAAGTTAAATTCTGCAGTTGTTTTTCTAAATCTTTAAATATAGATAATAAAGTTTACTGTTTTTTTTTTTAAATATCTACAAACATGTCTTAAAACACGCAAATTAATTTAAAAAAAATATATATATATTTTTTAAAATTTATCTAGTCCCTATTCCAGCCTAAAACTTTAAAAATATTTTTGTTTTGATTGTGATGCTAGTATTGTGATCACAGCTGTGGCTACACAAAGATTATAGATCTGTTTTTAGCGCTTTTATCTAGTGTAATCTTTACTTTGAATGGAAACCCACCTTGGCGCCCAGTTCAATGAGGGTTTCGATGAGGACGGCCGTCTGGACGGTCATGTGCAGGCAGCCGGTGATGCGGGCGCCGTGCAGGATCTTGGAGGGACCGTACTTGCGTCGAACTGCCATCAGGCCGGGCATCTCGTTCTCCGCGATGATGATCGCCTTGCGTCCCCATGGCGACAGACTGATATCGGCTGTCGGCGGCAACAGAAGGGAGAAGGAGGAGATAGATAGAGTCAGATAAGCTCCCTGTGCCTGATTTACGCCTCTTTCAGCCTGGCCCGGCAACAACGTGCTCTTCTCGCCGGCGCACGTTTAACCTCAGAAACATGTGCGCGCCGCGCATATGTGACGAGCTTGTCGCCTGTTGCCGGTCGGCGAAGTTCCGCACTTATTTATAACTCACCAACTTTGTAGTTAGGCTTCGACATTCTCGCAAGGATTGGGTTCTGGGCTTAGACGAGGAGCAGACAGAGAATCGCACACAACCGAATGGAAGACGCGGGCAGCGGTGAATGAAAAAACCCAAAACAGTGGCTATTAAGGCACCGGGCGGCGATAACGATGCAGTCGATAGTTTTGGGGCCAGCCGGCACGATGATATATCGATAGGACCCCAAATGTGGCTGTGGCAAAACCATTGTCTGTGGCAGGGCAACTCTGTTATTGGTCAACACGAAATGACAGGAAAATGGAAGAAGAAATCCGATTAGAAGATTAGTTAATGGATATTCTTATTGAATTGGAGTACGTTTATTTGCATTTCTCTTAATTTGGCGACATTTTTTTGAATTGCCCGCTTGAAATGCTCAAAGATAAATGCGATTTAGTGTGACCGTCTGTGGGATGTTTTCACTACCGCCACCTGGCAACACTAATTTCTACACCTCCGGTCACACCGTCCATCAACTAGCTCTTTCTTTTTTGACGTGACCAGCGAGAAAATGGTTGGTGTTTTTTGTGCGAAAATTATTTTTGAAAAATAAGTGGCATCCGTGCACAAAGTGGACGGCAAAGCCTAACAATGCACAGCCAACTAAGTGCTTTACACGATGGAAATGCTATTTTTTTGTGTGCCACCCGGGAATGCGAAGATTATTAATGATATGTTTTTTGTATTGTTTGTGTTGTCGACCAGGTGAAGGTTAAGTGCTCCGAGCTGAGGACGAAGGACAAGAAGGAGCTCACCAAGCAATTGGAGGAGCTCAAGACTGAGCTGCTCAGCTTGCGTGTGGCCAAGGTGACGGGCGGAGCTCCCTCCAAGCTCTCCAAGATGTGAGTATTATGCCCCTGTTGTTCTCCTATCCGTGCTAAGCTAATCTAAACCATTCGCTGTTTATGTTTACAGCCGCGTTGTGCGCAAGGCCATCGCTCGCGTCTACATTGTGATGCACCAGAAGCAGAAGGAGAACCTGCGTAAGGTCTTCAAGAACAAGAAGTACAAGCCCCTGGATCTGCGCAAGAAGAAGACCCGCGCCATCCGCAAGGCTCTGTCGCCGCGCGACGCCAACCGCAAGACCCTGAAGGAGATCCGCAAGCGCTCCATCTTCCCCCAGCGCAAGTTCGCCCTCAAGGCCTAGACCGTGGATCGTGGTCGGTTGTCTATATAGTGTGCGTTAAGGTTCTCCAGATGAAGAAAAGAAATAAAACCTTTTTTTTAAAGTGAAACGAAAAACTGTGTGCTATTGGTTATGTTTTTTTTTGTCTGTGAATAAGAGAACCGCGAGTGTCTGTCACGTGGATGCAATGATTCTACTATTGAAACAAGCTTTCTAAGCTGCCCACTGAACCGAAAAATGGCGCGCATTTGTTAGCTGAGAACTAGTTATGATTTTAATAACTATATAAATGTTGTCCACAAAACAAAATGTACTAGCATCTCTGGTTGTCATGTGTATATGGTCACCTCTTGAGAATCTCCGCTAATCTAACTGACAACTTGATGTTGTTTAATCCTATAAATATGGACGACAGACCTGCACACATCACTCCTCAGTCAAAAGAAACTCAATAGGCAGCGTGGATTATCAATATTTGAGATTTTCGCAGTTTCTACTGGTATTTCATTCCTATGGCACGATTCTTAATGTGTTTATTGATTAGGCGGGCTAGTAGGAGGCTGTCTTATATGCCAGTGTAATTGCTAATTTAATTTGAAACTGTTTTCCATTAGAACTTTAAACAGAGATTGAAAAACACAAGCTTTTCTCAATTGGTCTACGTATATATATTTATCATTGCGATTGTCTTTGATGTAAGCGCAGCCATACATCGATGCATATGTTTATAAATTAAACGGTAATAATTAATTATAGTTGATAAACGAATTACAAGCTCTTAATGCAAAGACTCGACACTGATTCCGATTCGATTCGATCATACTGAATATGTTTGGCACATTTGGTTAATACTATTCTTCTGCACAGCGTGGAAGAGCGGCGTGCTGCGGATCACGCCTGACAGCTCCTTGGAGTTCTTGCTTTGGTGATAGTTTCTACTTGCCGTCGTCGACAGCGGCTCGCCCCAGAACTTGAGCAGCGCAAAGATCTTGAAGTAAGCCGCCCTGTAAGACATGATTCATTGCAATTAACGTGTTTTGGACATCGATTAAGGTGAATGAAGCCTACCTGTAGTTGCGATTGCTGGCCGCATAAATGATTGGATTAATGACGCTGGATGCCCAGGCCATCACCGAGGCGATGATGTGCAGCCAGGGATACGAGGTCTTTCGCTCATCGTCTACCACATTGGCCAGCATCAGCGGCAGGAAGCAGATGAGAAAACACAGGAAGATGGTGACCATCATTACGGTCAGTCGGTTGTCTTCGCGCGCCTTTCTCGTACTTGTGGTGGTCACATAGGAGCCGCCTGCCGAGGATCCCTTGCCCGCCGCGTTCGCTCCAATCTGAAAGTTGTCGTGACTGCGGATCTTCTTCTTCTGGTGCAGCACGGTAATGTAGATGCAGGAGTACGAGACGATGATCACCAGGCAGGGCAGCAGAAAGCCGATCAGGAAAAGTGTCTTCTTGATCGATCGTCCCTCCTTCTTAAGGATCGTGCAGGAGAATGTGGCTTCGTCCAGTCCCATCTCACCCCAAATGCCGAGAATGGGTGGCAGCTGCAGGAAAATATAGTATTTTTTAGTGGCATGTCTTTAAAGTTTTTCCAGCGATTGAAAATCTGTCTGGGAATCGTCTTTTTTATTTCCTTTTCTTAGCACTTACCAAAAGCAGAAAGGAAACGGCCCACACGAACAGCAGCTGGAGGGTTATGAACTTGGGCTTGTATATCTGCGAGTAGCGGCTGTGGCAAGCGATGAGTATATATCTGTCCAGGGGATTAGGTTTCAACGTAGAGGATTAGCTGATTTGAGCCGGAGAGGAGAAGGGATTTTGGTTTACCTGTTCAGGGTGATGCCCACCATGCTGAGGAGTGAAACGGCCACGTTGCCGTAGAAGATCACGGGAAAGATCTTGCACAAGGTGGTGCCAAATGTCCAGCTCTGGTTTAAATAATATGCAACGATTATAAATGACACTATCATCCTCTCAGCTCGACTGTAACACTCACCTCCTGGAAGAATCGCACCGCTGTCAGCGGCAGACTGAAGGAGCAGAAGAGCAGGTCCGAAATGCTCAGCGATATGACAAAGGCAGTGGTGGCATGCTCCCGTATCGTGGGGCTCTTGAGCAGCGCCAGCAGGGTGATCAGGTTACCTGCGTGCAATGTCAAGCCAAGCAGGTTAGTGGCCAATATGCAGAAGGAGGAGGATTACTCACCCAGCACACCGATCGTCACAAACACGCAGGCACTAATGGCTGCAAACAATGTCGCCGAATGCGGGTAGATCGACTGCGTGGCCGCTGGGGCATCCATCTGCATGTCCGTCGTCTCCATGTTCATAGTCATTTCCATGTCCATTCTGAAAGAAACAATGAAATTGAAAACGTAGCATTAGCGATGTTAAGAGCAGGACTAATCCCCTTTGCAAACCAGCTGTCCTCTATTTGTTGGACTTAAACCCCCTAAGTTTGCTTACATTAATATTATAAATATTTCTGAGCAGGGTATATGCAGTTTATAATTATTATACGATATATCGGTTGAATCATCAAGAGTGCACTACTTGAGCCCGCATAATTTCTGATAATCTCGTGGGTCTCTTTTAAAGATTAGATAACCGGATGTGTATACAAATTGATATATAACTAATTAATTGCTCCAATTAGAGAGGAAGCCCGGAACTGGGTTTTAATTGTACCAAGGGTCCTGAAAACCTGGTAATGTAATTGGGAATCTAATTCTGATAATTACAAATAAATTGTAGAATTTATAAATATACAAAAACATGGTGACCCATTCGCAATGCATTTCTCTATGTGCACGCAAAAAGGAAATACATATAGTCTCTGAAATCAAGTTTACATCGCGTGAAAATGAAAAGCTCTGGATGAATGAATGGACGCACATAAATAAGTACGTGAGACGACTTGAAACATTTAACTAATTTCTGCATTGCGGATGCAATATAGCCCAGTTCGCTTCACTGGAGTTAAGCTCAGCTCAGGCTGAACTGTGGAAAAACTCGATCTAAGCCGATCCTGTAGCCGGGATTAGCGAGGAAGTCTGCATACTCCCACCGGCAACGACAGCGACAACGACCTATTCCGTGAGATATCGCATCCGAGACATTTGATTTATGCGGACTGATTTCGTTATAAGATCGAGCTCGGCCGGTTAACTGGCCATCGTAATGATCGGATCCGATGCCAACCGAGCCAGTTCCCGCACGATTTTAATTTAAACATTTGTACGAATTTTTCTTCGCAACATTTCTAGTTTTCCGGTTTTCAGTTTCCTCCAATTTCCTCATCAGTCGGGAGCAAGGCGAACCGCTCTTTGGCTTTGGATAACACAGCATGACATATATCAAATAGCTACTGACTGTGACTGTGTAGTGATTGATGGCCACAAGATTATTTATTATCAAATCAGGATTCAAAAGGAGATCAATGTCAGCGCCGACCGGCGACGGGAACATGAAAGGATAATTAAGGGGTCGTCGGTGCCGAATATTATAACGGTCAAATTGCTTTAAGGCCTTACAACTGGAAGATATAATTAAATGATAATTTTACTCGCTGCTGAATGGTTTGTAATTGGTATAAACAAGCAACAGTTCCGTTTTAATTTATTATTGGAGTCGCTAGCTAACAAATACTTGTAATTTGCATAAAACTTAAAAGTAATGGCATCTCTGAGAAGCAGGTAAAGTTACTGATGACTCAGAACCGTCAGAATCGACCAGTTTCCGCGGCTTTCTTTTTAATAAATCAACGTATTCATTTTGCATTTAAATGGTCTTTCTTCTTAGTCACATTCTTTGTGTGGGAATGCAGTTTCTTTAACTTAATACACGCACTGATATCGGAGAGCGTTTAATGTAAATGAGAGTGATTAAGATTCCAGAATATTATGGTAAAAGTAATGAATAATCCCAGCCAGCTTATTTTGGGAAAGCCAGTCGGAAAATACAGTTTTTAGTATAAAAAAAAAAAAAAAAACTTTTTACACATTTTCAACTAATCGGAAAACAACAATTTGGTTATTGTATGTCTGGTGAGGGAGTTATTAGACTTAATCTGTCTTTTCCTTAGTCTGTGCACTAACATGCGAGAAAAGCTATTTACATAAAGATTACTACCGTGTTTGATGATTAAGTTGTGATAAAACCTGTCATGAATTTTGAATAAAACCTGAACACTTCATAAACTTATACGATTCGGTTTATTGAAGGAAAGTGTTCACTTTTAATTAAGGAAAACGCGTTGTGATTGCATACAAAACTTGACTGAAAGCGATTAACACATGTAGAGTCCGATTAGAGCCGTAACTCGATAACCAAAACCGATTGTCGCCCTTGTTAGTGTCTTGTTTCAGATTTTGAAATAAATAATGGTTTTGATATGCTGTAAGTGAATTTTTGAAAACGATTTCTTATCTGTTTGAGGCCTTACACATAACATACATACACAAGTTCTGGGTTTCGAAGCAGTCTTTTTTCGAAATCTCGCTCTTAGCAAAAGGCCTCTTTGAATTTGTAATTGTTATCGTTGCGAACAAGGGCTGTAAGGAGGTATCAGCGACTTTAACATTAATGCACTTTTTTACGACCAATTAAATTTTCATTTTCCTTTCTCTTCGAGTTGATAAGCGGCGAAAGCGATGGCCACAGTGCCCGACGACACAAATTGAATCAAATGGTTCCCGTTCAAGTTCCCAATCGCATTTCCATTTATATTTCCATATTCACTGCCGAGTTACACCCGTCTTTCCGTTGCTCAGTAAAAACAAGAACCGACCATCATATGCTGCGCGTATTGAATCAATGACACTTTCAATTAAGCCGCGCTTTGTCACTCTCTCAGTAAGTTTTTGTTTTTCTTGTTTTTCAGTTGTATTTTTTGTGCAGAGATAACGCTGGTTGCGTCCAACTGTTTTGCATATGCACACAATTCCATTTATTTAATGCTTTCTATTTGGTTCGGTTAAATTAAAAAGCGCCTTGTTACGCATTTAACGATGTTTCCGGTGCGTGCTGCTAGCTACTCTTCTGGGAAAGCTGGGAAAGGGACCGAACACCACCAGAAGAAGGGGGTGCTACGTACACACATGCATTTGTACATGGACATATATGGAACCATTGGGAACGGGAACCATGGAAAACCAAGGGAAGCCCAGAGGAAGGGGGTGATAAGTGGGGACAGCGGTTCGCTTTCATGCATGATCAACATGTGTGTTTGTTTTCAGAGCTCGACGCTCTTGTTGTTTCAGTTCTTTCCTTTTCGGTTTTTGGACAGGGGAGAAGCAGAGCAAAACAGCCCGCAACTGGGAATCTGAATATGCATCCCACATAGCACAGAACACCATGCCCAGGCCATGCCATCGCATCCCATATAAGAACAGTCCCAAGTCGTGCGTGATCTTACACCAGCGGTGGAACTAATAGGGACAATCATCACACTTTATCATATATTTTATAAGGATTTAAATTAAATATAGATAAGTATTTCAACGATTTTAAAATGTACGTACGTTTTAAAGCGGAGGTTTTAAGATTTCGAGTTCTGGGAAAGAACACACATCATCAATCTGCAAGAGCTATGCTGCTGGCCGCGAGTGTGGGGGAGGAGGAGTGCCCCTCAACAGTTGGCAATGATGATGGCACAGATATCAGAGATAACGCTCCCCACTTTCAGCTGGGATGTACGGATTCCTACAGTTTTCTCCCCCTCTTTCAAAAATACGCACATTATGTACACACAGCTAAGCACATAAGGTTTATAATAACATACATATGTGCATATATTTACATCAAAGTCTTATCAGCCTTGGTTTCCCACCGCCAAAGTTCCTTATAAGCCCCCCTCACGAAAAATCAAGAAAGGCAGCGGAACGAAGCTTAAATATAATCAATCAATAAATATGTGTTTTACGTACGGAAGGAGGAGGAGGAAATAATTGTATGCAAATAATTATTTCCCACAGAGAGAAAAATATGTGTCATGTTATCTGTGTGTGACGTTATCGACATTACAGACTTACGCTTGAGAATTATACATGATGGATTATAATAAATATAAATATACATATATATATCATCATCTCCATATCAAGCTTTAAAATATTTAACATAGATAGCTAAGTTTGGTTTCCTGATCTTGTTTTATTTCAAAAAGTTCGTTACACCCGTTACCTAGTGGACACAACTTTGACATCCCATTGACAAAGTTACAAAATTAAAAACCTTCAATAGGTGCCATTGTACCATAAATATTTCCCACTTTCGTTGCACTTTGCTGACTAATCGAAAGCTAAGTAGCAGCTTTAAATCCCCAATAAGTTTATCGAAAGCATATGTACATATGTACCTACATATATAGCAAATCTATGTATGTATGACGTACATATGTAAATAATGCACATGTGTATTGGAACGTTTTGGAGCTGGGTTTTTTTCTCAATATTTTTTCAGAGACTTGAGTTGAATGAGTCGCCGCAGTTGCTGCTACCAACTGTTGTTGGGCGGGAAAGAGATGGACAACGGGGCAATGGGATGATTCATGCAGCTGACGTTTTAAAAGAGCCGGGAGGGAAAGAGAAGGCGCATCGGAAGCAGCAGAATCAAAATATCTGTGTAAATAAAAACAAAAGCCTCTGCGAGAGGAGAGGAGGGGATTATTGAAGACCAAGAATGTAAATAAGCAGAAAAAAGGTATGTATATAACAGATATTATTTAATATTAAAATATTTGAACCAGTAATTTTATATTACGCTTTCTGATCTACATATTACGACAAGGTTTTTTCTTGTTTTATTATCGCATTTATTATTGACAAACATTTTTCTGCCAGTGTAGTGCATTAGCCTGCTCCCATCTTCTCTCCCTCTCCTTATCCCACTAATGTTCTCCCCCTCCCTTATCATTGCAGATTTTTTTTGTTTTTGTTTTGGGAGGGTGGAATCGGGACTTCTGATGCGGCAGAGCGAGATGGGGATAAACTCATGAATAGGGAGAAACAGCCGTTCCTTAATCGTTTTGTTTTATACCCATACCTATGCAGTTCTGCGCATGCGTGCATGTGTGTGCGTGTGGACCAAATGCAGCAGGGGCAACAACAACAACAAGGCTAATAACTAAACCCCGCACAATTGTCTTGACTCAAATTGTTAACAAAAGTGGCTGATTGCTTTTTGAACAGATTCTGGTATTGGTAACACTCACCTGAACTCGTTTCTGTACGCGTCTGTGTGTTTCCGTTCTTTATTTTATTTGTACTCTTCGTTCCTTAAATGCTTTTAAATTGCATTTTGTTTGGCGCACAGCACTCGTTTCGAATTAACAAACACAGATATCAAGCAGGACAACAGGGAAAAAAAATGCAAAAATAAATAAAAATATAAAGTCAACCGATTCTGGCCTTCCTCTGACTTGTGGCCTTTTGTTTTTGTTTCTCTTAACGTTGGCAGTGACACGCTGTATGACAGAGGGGGGGAGGTTAGATCTCCGATCACGCAGCTCGTATTTCGTACGTTTCGTATTTTCTTTGGCAATTAACGGCAATAATAAGAACAACACCACGGAACGGGAATGGGAACGGGGGAAAAAAGAGTCTCCGCGGAGACTTCTTCGCTCGCGATTTCGATTTCGTCTCACTCGCCTCTCCACACAATCGCGATTTCGATTGCCAAGCTGGGTTTGGAGAGAAATATCGATACCCTCGGAGAGTTTATTCTCGTGCCGTTCTGTTCTATCGATATTTCAGAGCCGCTGCGCAAGCGCGGGGGAAAATAATTTTGAATTGTTAAAACCTACATTTAAATTTTTAAACGATCGCAATTATATTTATTTACATCTACCGATCTATGATATAGTTTCCCGATTTGTATAAAATTAAAACCGAAACAAAAAGAAAAGGTCATTTCTCAGATTAATTTTAATTATTTAGACTTGTTTTTACATTGAATTTATGGGTTTTGTGTGTAATGTTGAATTTTGTCCACCTGTGTCCACAATTTGCATGTTTTAGCACCGTTTGCCTTTCACCTTTCGCCGGCATTTACTGGGGTCGTGCGAGGTAATTAAACTCGTATTAGCAGTGACATTAAGGTATCATAAGCCATTTGTACCTAATTGGGGTTTTTAGGTACTTGTCAATATATAAGTCTATATCCCATAGAGTGGGTTGATTTCTTGATTTAAAACATCTAAGCCTAAGATTTCTTACTTAAATCTGTAGTCGAGTGTACTCCATTTTCAAATACCCGGAACCCAAAGGTGGGTAGAAAACCCGTAGGTACAATTTCTGAATACTTGGCATCACTGCTCATTAGTGGGATAACAGGTGGATTTTCCTCGATTTTCTGCACCTTTGCATTCGAGGATTACAATACAGGCAGGATGCGTTCGAAATGGGAAAGGTTTTCAGGCCGGATTAGGCCATCGAATCGTTTAAAACGGGCAGTACGCCTGTGCCATGGTCAAGGAAGGACCTTTCTCGAACATCTAAAAAGGGGCGTGGCCCAGTGTCGAGGTGGGGAACTACACCAGACTACAAAAAAGCAATTCATTAATTATATCTGTGGATTTCCAGACACCCAGGCGCGCGGCACAAGACAGAACTTTCTCCACAACGGCACCTTTCATGAGGCAGTTGCTCCTGTCCTGGCCGTTGCCCAGTTATTTTGCATAATGCCCGTCAGCGGGATCTGTGCCGTCACCCATCGAGGATTAAGCTTCAGCCGAAGGAGCTGGCGGTTCTGGTACAGTCTCCTTTACCTCTGTTCCACATCCGTGGACCTGATGTTCAGTATTCGCAAAGTATTTCACGGTGTCCTGGATGTGCGCAGCGTGGGTGAGTATCCGAGTCCAGGTTCAGTCTTAAACCTCCACATTCTCCTACTCCTCCGCAGAGCCAATTGTTTTCCACGTCGGCATCCTGATCGCCTCCTGGCAGTTCCTGAACTTGGCCAGCCTCTGGCCCGGCCTGATGCGTCACTGGGCTGCCGTCGAGGATCGGTTGCCGGGCTACCGTTGCTGTCGAGACCGGGATCGTCCTGCCCGTCGCATCCAGTTCGTGGCCCTCGTTCTGCTGGCCCTATCCCTGAGTTGGGTGAACCATTAGTTACCAAGATTTAGTCCCGTTCTGAGCCCTTAATTCACGTCTTTGCAGTGGAGCACCTGCTGAGCATCATCTCGGCGGTGTACTACGACGTCTGTCCCCAGAGAAGCGACCCCGTGGAGTCGTACCTGCACGGCACCAGTCTGCAGCTCTTCTCCGTGTTTCCCTACTCCAACTGGCTGGGCTGGCTGGGCAAGATGCAGAACGTACTGCTGACTTTCGGCTGGAGCTACATGGACATCTTCCTGATGGTGCTGGGCCTGGGACTCAGCGAGATGCTGGCCAGGCTGAATCGCAGCTTGGAACAGCAGGTGCGACAGCCCATGCCGGAAGCCTACTGGACGTGGTCGCGCACCCTTTACCGCTCCATTGTGGAGCTCATCCGGGAAGTGGACGACGCCGTTTCCGGCATCATATTAATCTCCTTTGGCAGCAATTTGTACTTTGTCTGCCTGCAGCTGCTCAAGAGCATAAAGTAAGTTGTAGGAGAAATACTTATTAGGAGAAGAAGAAACTAAATCCACCTTGTTCCTGTTCCAGCAAAATGCCCTCCTCTGCCCACGCCGTCTATTTCTACTTCTCTCTTTTGTTCCTGCTGGGCCGATCCTCGGCCGTGATCCTGTTCGTATCGGGGATCAACGACCAGGCCCGGGCGCCCCTGCGTCTGCTACGCCTGGTGCCTTCGGAGGGCTATCATCCGGAGGTTTCACGCTTTGCCGCTGAGCTGGCCAGCGATCGGGTGGCGCTCACCGGTCTCAAGTTCTTCAGTGTCACCAGGCAGATGTATCTGGTGGTGAGTTGCCTAGAGTAGCTCGCAGAATATATATTTCCAAAGTTTTGAAGCATGACTTGGTATTCCCTAGGTGGCAGGAACAGTGGCCACATATGAACTGGTGCTCATTCAGTTCCATGAGGATAAGAAGTCGTGGGACTGTTCGCTAAACGATGATGATTGAGGTTATATATACTTTTGCAACGAAGGATGGCTAGCTTTTTGTCATGTGGTTTTCGTTACGCATACGCAGTGTTGCCTCAGCTTAAATTGATTTTCTCCTGGGTTTGTTCCCTCAACTAATAGATAAATCTTATGGATTTTCCTGTACTTGATTATAGAATGGATTGGCTGCTATTTGAGAGAGATGTCCTGACATCTACTGGTTGGTTATTAAGCCCATCACGTATACGCAGTGTGTGCCTCTAAGCTCGCCATTTTTTAGGCTTCTATTTATTCATTTAATGTGATTTTTGCCCAACTGAATTTATAAGCGGTTGGCATATATATTTGGCCATTAAAAATGCAACGCGGTTGCGTTGGAACAACATAAACACTGTGCTACACAGCAGCTGTCAGGGAATTGGAGCTGGATAACCAGTTTCTATCTGCCCGCTTTTTCTACGCGCTTTTCGCCATTTACTTTCCACTTTTCACATCATTTTGGATTTGGATTTGTCCAGTCGTGGTCCAGGCGTGAGTATGGGTGATGCAATGGCCGGCCATAAATGGTGCACGCTTCCTAGGCACATGGCAATGCGTGGATAACGGCGATTGCATTTGAACTGCGACGAACCGAACCGAACTGAACCAGTTGCCCAAATGCCAATGCCGCTTGCCTGGCTCCTCTGCATCTCTCCAGCTCTGCTCCTCGACAACCCACAACCCACAACCCACATCCCGCATCTCAACTCCTCGACGCCTCGACGCGCCGACACTTCCGGCCAGCGGTCCGGTTCCAGTTCCAGCCAACTCCAGCTCCAAGCCAGTCAGCTAGCCAATTGTTAACCCAATTCGAGACGAATGGAGTTCGGGGATCACATCCCCGACATGGTCGCATTGGGGTATATAAAGCAGCGCGTTCGGTTCACCGCGCAGACACACATCGCGCACTGCAGCTCCCGTCGAGTCGTTGTAACTATGGCCAGATATCCGAGTAGCACTTATTGCCTGGGCGGGATCGGGATCCTGTTGGTCCTGGCGCTCGGCGACCAGTTGGCTAGCGGCCAGTACCTTCCATCGCCTCGCTACCCCGGTCCCGTGGCGATTCCACGGCCGCAGAGATCCCTCTTTGGTCCTGGCCCGCCCATCGGCTGGAGCAGCGGCGGCGGTCATGGGTGGAGCAGCAGCCCGAGCTTTGAATTCAGTCATTTGCCGCCATCTTCCAGTCCGCACGTGACCAAGGATGAGCTGCTGGCCCTGCTGGCCGCCTGGAAGGATGTGCAGAAGCCGACTACACCAGCGCCGGCCCCGGAGCCGGAGGACGAGCCAGAGCCGGAGACGACTGCGGCACCGCCACCACCGCCGGAAGACGAACCGGAGCCGGAGCCCGAGCCCGAAGCTCCTGCACCCGAGGCCCCGGCTGGCCCACCGCCCGGCGTTCCGGTGACCGTTTCCCTGCCCGCTCTGGTGCCCATTCAACTAGCCGCCATGTGGCAGCAGCCAGGTCCCGGAGCAGCGCCGGGTGGACTGGGCAACTTGGGACTGGCTGGCCTGGGCCTGCCCGGAGGTATTGCACTAAATAATCTAGGAGGCGCAGCTGCTGGAACCGCCGCCGCTGCTGGTGGAGGTGGAGCGGCTGCAACCGGAGCCGCAGCAGCGGCACGATCCGGCCGTACCCAGGCGCGGGCAAGAATCGGCGGAAGGGCGCAAACCATCCGTTTCCCAGTGGCCAATCCGCGCAGCTTTGCCTCGGGCAACTATGTGGCGCCCAGGCCGCGTTACTACCGCGACACGGAGCCCATGCGGTAAGTAATTATGTATTTACCTCGAATTTCAATGAACTCAATCCCTGAACCAGCTTTATTTTAAAGTTAATACAAGTTAAACTCCTCACTTGACTCTAAATTTTCTCCGTTTTCTCCCGCAGCTTCAACGTGATGGCATCGCCGCCGTATCAGCCATATCAGCAGGGTCCCGTGCAACTGGCGAGCGCCTACTGGCAATAGTCTGCAATTCTTATAACTATGTATATAATCGTACTGTCCATAACTCTCTCTCTATAAGCTCGAAACTGTACAAAGCTATATAGTTATATGCACATGAGTATGTATATAGAATGCCATGAATGCCTGTTAACAAAAGACGTATTTGTTTTTTTTTTTTTTTTTGAGATTTACCAATAAAAATATTTTAACAAACAATTCAAACAGAGAATTATTCTTGGGAGTTATTTAAGATGGGCAAGATCGACGACAATTTGGGATATTGGTACCAAATTAAGAATTATTTAAATTAAAATAAGATTATGAAAATTGCAAAAGTAAATTATTTTTCATTCTCTGATGTTTTAGGAAAATTACTGCATAACTGAATAGTTAAAATAGGATATTTGATTTATAATTTCTCTAGCTTGTTTCTTATTACAAATTAAGTCCCCAATTTCGTATAAAAGTTATAAAACATAGATTTCTTCTTGGTTTACATTGTTTTTTTTACTATATTTTTTATTTTACTTTAAATATTCTTTAATTTGAAATTTAAACTGATCTAAGAAACGCATACAATCCAACAGATACTTCCAAGCTCTGCTCCCTAATCCCTAATCAGTATTGAATAAATGAATTTGTAGAGTTAATTCAGCTATAAAAGATTCATTTTTGTAAGATTCCAAAACCCCCATTAAGGCCTCAATGGCACCACAAACACTTTGGCTAATTGAAAACGAGTAAACAGATATAATTTACGAATCCAGTGCGAAACCAGTGCGTTTTATCGCTGCAAGTTACACAACCCCACGAAAGGTGCCTATGGTAATTAATTGATTTCCGAATGGCAAGTCTTTCGTCGCGCATTAGCACCTGTTTGGGACAATTTAAATGGGCCTAATGCAATTGGCTGCATTAGCATATGCCATTATTTAACAAATCTCGACTTTCGTCACATTTTCGCTGACAGATGTCGGCGTCCATAAAAGCATTGCTTATGAATCTATGTAGGCATATATACACTGATCGACTGGACAGGAGAGGACAGGACACCTAGCCTTATCGGGTGAGCGTGTTTGGCTACTGAACATCAAATCCAATCCAAGCCAATTCCCGATGGTGTTGTAGGTAGCCTCACCCAGTTTGCGTGATTGCCATGACTGCTCCAGATTGCCGCCAAATGAGACATTAAGTATGTGATGATGGTGTGGATGGCACGAAACTGGATTTTGAATCCAGTTGGGCAATGCTAACACAGCGCCAAATCAATAAATCGAAAGTCTGCAGTTGCATGCAGTTTATTTTTATTTGTATTATTTATTATCGTATAAAATTGTAAGTTTGTTGAGGAATCTAAATAAAAATAATTTAAAACAAGAATTTAAACTAAATTCGGGAAGCCGACATTTTTATACCCTTGCAGTTTGCCGAAGGACCATGGCTTCGCATCAAAAATCGATCAAAGCTCAGCCAAAAATGCATCAATTTCAGTTCGGAAAACATTTCTAAGCTAGTTTTTTCTAGGTTAACAAATCTGCATACAGAATTTTGAATTTTAAGAAATCCAAATTTTTAGCCATTTTTGAAAATTTTAATGATGTAACCCCTTATGAAATTTTGAAAAAAATTGAAAATTTTTGATTTCTTGCCGAAATGGCTAGAAAGATGCGCCTGTCAATGCTGATCAAGAATATATATGATTTATAGGGTCGGAAATGACTCCTTCA
>JAEIIL010024032.1:54640-78952 GCA_018905715.1 Drosophila lini | reverse complement strand
TGTCCTTCTTTCTGTCGAAAAAAATGATTAATTATACAGGCAAAATGGGCGTGATTGAGGCAAACGTTGTGCGAGACTTTTAATTGGCTTTTGAGTCATCAACTAATAAAGATTAATTGTTTTTTAAAGGCAAAAATGTTGACAATGCGTCGGGACGGAGAAAAAAGAAGGAAGGGGAATTGGCAGGGACTTGCCTTCCTTCACGCAGGATATACATAAAAAAGGGAGAGGGCAAAGGACACTCGGATGTGTCTGGGTCCAGGACATGCCAGTTTATCTATGTCAGCACAGGGGTACGCACTCAATTGGAAGATTAAATGCAAGCCAACAGCATGTTTTAGGTCTGGCCAGGGTGTGATCTCTCCGGGACAGTGCGTCTCTTAAGTGTAAAGGCATTTTTGAAGCTTCTGCAAAGAAGACAGTAAAAAACGGAGAGAAGTTAAGTTAATTTTTCTACTCTTACTTAAGCAGGTAAGCCTCTGGTTAGCTAATTTTCTTTTATTTATTTCTAACTTACCAAAACTATAAATAGTAGACAGCTTTTTAGGTTACTTAGCTAACTTCTGCTAAATTTACACAAGAAGTTCATTTTGTGAGCTTCCCATTCCTCTTATGGTCGCGGCACGCACTGTATCTCTCCAGCCTCCGCGTCTGGCACTTTTTTTTCTCTTGTTTCCTTCAGACAATGTGTTATTGTGTTCCCCCGCGTGTCGCTTTCGGTTGCATATGCGGTGGTGGCTACTGTGGACCGTCCAATGGCAGGTCGAACTTTTCAAATGGGCCGCTTGATGTGGCTGCTGCCGCTGTTGCTGTTGCTGCTGTTGCTGGTGCCTCATCCATTTTTGCGTATGAATTGCAAAACGCCGCACATATTTCACGTTATTGTTTGGTGGGGTTTGCTCGGTTGCTCGGTTCCCCGTCTCTCTGTCTGTCTGTCTGGAGTTCTGGTTAAAGCAGGTAACCCTCCTCCGATCCTGCGGCATTCCAAGTCGTGCCACACATTTGATATATGTTTCGGTGTCGAGCATGAGTTAACTGTGTCACAGGCATCGTAAATTTTCGCCACATTTTCCAGGGAGATGCGATGAAAGGAGTGTGTGGCATCGTGTGGCATGGAGTGGAGGATGGCTGCAGTGGAATTGCTAGAAATAATCGTAAAATGATGAAGTCGTTTGCAGCAATATGAACTTGCAACTTGGGCCTGGACCGAACCGAACCGAAATAAATGATTTGTGAGTGTCTGACGACTGAGGCAGACTGTGGTGAGTTTACATTTTTGCGGGTGGCCGGCACTAAATTATCATATTTCCTTTCGAAACCCCTGGAGGGGGGGACGGCAACAGCAGCGTCTAAATTAGTTGAGTAGTGGCTAATGTGAGCACTAATTAGGCGGCTGCAATTGCACTCTCAAGTGGCTGAGAACAATGCAACTGTCAAACGGCAGGACATATCATCGGTTCACATACAGACAATACGTATATGTGGGTATATTTGTGCCTGGCTGTCATGAAAAATGATACACAAAACTGGCTTTGGCCAAGGGGCAGCTGCCCTCCGATGCCTTCTGCCCTTTATTTTCTGCCTCCGGGCCCTTTTGTTTTATGCCGCCGATGGGTCTTTGTTGTGTCTGTCTCTCTCTTTCCGCTTCGAGTATATTTTCGTTTAATATTGTTCATTTTAGTTGTGTAATTGTGCGACGTTGTCAAATGACAACTCCACCTCCGCGGCTTCCTTCGGTTCACTTTCCTTTTTCAATTTTTCATTTCAACCGAATTCATCCTCTTGGGTTTTTTTTCTTCTCTGCTTGGTATTGTTCCTGGCGGCGGCAGATCAGTTTACAGGCTATGAAGAATAACCTGGCCGAGGGTCGCGTGGGCATTGGATACATACAGAACTACATACGTCGTACCTGCCTTGGTCCTCAGATCGCCGCTCTGTCATATCTGCACATTTTTATAAACATATATATAGGGAATAGGGTACAAGGTATAAGGGTATTCGGTATAAATGTGGCTTAAAGGCCAGCGCCACATTTTGACATGACATTCTCAAGTTTTTATCTGATCCGAAGCAAGGCAGTCAGTCGGTTGGAAAATTTCGTGCTGTTCCTTGAAACAATTCATCGTATATATCCTATCGTAATTTTCATTAATGGTCTGTGGCGACTCAGTTTTATGGGGCATCTGTCTGGAAAGGGAGAAGACGAGACAAGAGATGCTAGGCTAATCAAAATGATGAAATTTCAATTCTTTTCCGTGGGTTCTTCCCCCTGAAATTTGAGCTAGTTGGGGTTTCACTTGATGGGTTTTTAGGGTAATTTGGTTTGACACTGATTTGGATATGTTTTGAGTGAAGAGATTTGACAGGATTTTGGTTCACAAGAGAGATAAACTGTTAAAAGGTTCAGAGATTATGATGAGATATAAGCACGATCTTGATATGTTATTTGAAGATTTAAGCAGAAATTAATGGCAGTTGTTCAGGCTATATTTCTCTTATAATATTTTTGCTTAAAATCAAACCTATCTTGCAAAACTTCTGATTAAGCCCAAAGATTAATCATTAATAATCAGAAAGGCCAGGCTTAATGCTTAAAATGATTAATTAGTAGTAAATAGAAGTAAGTTATTAACCCGCATACAGAATTTTGAACGTTGAGAAGTTTAAAGTTGAAGTTTGTTTAAGCCAAACTCGACGATGAAAGCAACCCAAAGCTAACAAATTGCTTGGATCATGAGGTGGTTATAATTTTTAAAAGTTTCCTAAACATTACAAATTGCCCCGATCATGATGATGATGATGGTCCATGATCGATATATATATGTTGTATATATAGGCATACCTTTAGTGAAGGCCAATGCCAGCCCTCCCTTTTGTTATCATATAGTCACGCCTATAGCGGCTTGTATTTTCAATTGTATCTGCCAGATTGCCTGTGCCCCCCCTTAACCCTCTCTGTGCTGTCGGGGCTTTTCGGCCCATACTGCCAATCTCCCGCGGTGAGTGCGTGAGGCGATCGAGGAAACGCACTTGGAAGTCATTAATCAAGGCCCACTTAAAGACATTTAAACGCTTACGAATTGTGTCGAGCGGACGAGCCACGAACCGATTTACAAACGATAACGATTTACTTTTTGTGTGTTTTATACCCGGCTTTATTATTATTATTATCGATACAATGCCGTTTGTGTTAACCGCTGCCATAAATTCAGTTTATTCGAGCTTCGGATCGGCGACGCATGCGCCGCACACCGCTGACACAAAGGCAGCGATGAAATCTCAATAAGAGAGCAGGGATCGCTTGGCAAATCGGAATGTAAATTTTGTCGCTTCCCGGGAACTGATTTATATCTGCAGTCAGTCTCTGTTGGCGTACTCCAAGTAGTCTACTTTATTATTCATTGGAAAAACACACACACACACACAAGTCTCAGCCTCAGCCATGATGATGAACTCGAAGAAGTCGAATTAAACAGAAAACTCAGACCAAACAAGACCCATAAAAATGATGGCAAATCAAAGCCATAGCCATAGCCTACCATAGCCGCAGCCATAGTCAAAGCCAGAGCTTTGAATTTCAATTAATTTGACTGACTGATGGACTGACTGCCCGAGGGAGGAGACGACGGAGACCCTCGTAAATGTGGGCATTTTCATTTTTATGGGTTAATTGCCATTGTACGTTTGCCTTGCTTTGGTTCGGCTTGGTTCAATCAAAGCCAAATGGCAAAAAATAAAAGGAGGACAGCGGAAAAAGTGAGGTTTATTTGCCTTCCGCTGGGGCAGAAGAATTTGTTGTGATTTATGTGACTTCTTGGGGTTACGAAAATTGATAAAAGACGTGCGACCGACCGATGGAAATTATGTATGAGAGGAAGACGCTGTGGCACATTGACAAAATGCTAAATTGGAAATTAATCAATGAAAATTGAATGCCAAATTAATATTTATGGGCCAGCAGTGAGTTTCCCGAAAAAGACCAGGACCAATTAATGCCATCAGATTTAAATATGAAATATTATTCCGATTTGTTCAGATCGTTTATTTTTTTTTATTTTCATAAAATGTAATTGAGACTTTGGCAGGAAGGCAAAAGGAATATTAAAAATGCATTATTATTGGTTAACAATGCTGCAAAAAACGATTGCCGCACAGTTAATGGCGGAAAAAAAGAAAATAAAAATTAAAGAAATTAATGCAATTATTTTATCACACCAACAATTCATTTGTGTAAATGGTATTGGCATAATAACAATTAGACCTGCGGCTAAAAGGGTTCCACAAAAGCGAACAAGTGCGAGAGGTGTACTGTGGAACAATGGTTGAAAATGGTTTAAAAAATAAACTTAAATTTAAGTTTAATGGATGTTTACCAAGTAAGTCTCTCCCCGTTTGGCAAGAGCACACACATCAAAATAATAATCATTGTAATTATAGTCGAAGCCATAGTAATAATCATAAAATTGTGAAAAATATTCAGACCACTGGACGAGTAAATTGCCTTGCCAACTTTTGACCGTTTCCCCTGGATGTCTGGATACCCGGATACCCGGATGCCCTTGCCCTGCCTGCCAATCCTTTGCACATCAGTGTCTGCTGTACACAAATTATGCCTGCATTTAAGTAATTGTTGCAACTGATGACAGCGTTGGTTGTTGTTGCCTTGCCGTTGCATGCATGCATCCTTGTCTGTCTCTGTCATTTAGCGTTAAAAATACGCAGAATAAAAAAATAGTAAAAATTGCATATAGTGTGTATATAGTGGCAAGTACGGACAAGCGGAATTCATAAACTGCAGCGACGACAAATTGATAGAGGAATGGCAGGGAAAGTGGGGGATATGCGATGCGAATACGTTGCATATAAAATTTTATGAAACGCCATAAAAATATTTATAAAATTGTCACCAAGCTGCATGTTTACGAGCATTTAAAAAATAATATTTTCAATAATGTGAAAATTATACAGAAAGAATATGAGAAGGCACATAAACTGATTACACAAACGGAAATTACAAGATCCCGTCGATAGTAAGCGTATGATGTTTAATTTGTGTTTTAAAATGTGCGAATGTTTAACGCGGAATTTATAATAAATCGAAATCTATAAGAAAAGAAATTAATAATTAAATATAAGTTAAACTAGTCTAGGGTTTTTAAAGCCCATAAAAATGAGGGTTTTAAAATCCTTATTCATTTCTGTTTTGTAAAAATCCAAACGATATATAGTTTCGTTAGAGGAAACCCCTAACAAAATTACACTTACTGCTACAATTTACACTAGTCCCGACCATTTCCATTTAGAATTTTAGAGAAGTACGTACGCTCCATTGATTTCGCACAGCTTTTGACAGTTGAATGCATTTTTGATGCTCATTTCGGGGGTATGTCGTCGATGGAGATACATTATGTGCACATGTATCTGCAGTTCGGCTGGATTGCGTGAGTGCTGCACGTGTCAATGGCACCGCACTCACACGTTCTAGCAGCAGGAGGTACGGATGTGCAAAATCAGGAGAATATTTCACACTTGCTTGACTGCTGCTGACCCAAAGCAATTCAATACGCTGGGCTCAAGGGCCCCCTCCCGCCGCTGGCACGCAATTCAGAATTCAGACTAATCCAAAGAGCATTTCTGACACTTGCTGCCTTCGTCACCCCCTCGGCGTGCCTTCGATACTAATGACTTGGCACTTTTCGCAGGACAGCATCAGGAGCAGGACCTGGAGCAGCAGGCAACCTGTGCCACGCCCTTGGCTGTCAGGCATTTGTCATATTTCTGTCAAATAAGCGCTTTTAATATTGATAGCTGCCGCCGACGCCGCCACTGCCTGCCGCTGTCAACAGGATGTTGGCTTCAGCGCGCTTTCAGCTCCAGATTCGAGATACCCAGGAATCAGCTTCAGTTCCCAGCTCCAGCTCACTCAGTGCAGCTCGGAACGCAATCAGGCGTTTTATGTGAGCAGCTTAATGGGAATTTATTGCATTTCAGCCAGTTGCCCGATGCCACCCGCTTCCGCTGCCGCCACTCTCTCGGCCTTACATAATGAGTCTCCATTTATTTCCTTTTCATCTTTTATTTCTCCTTATTTTCCCGAAAAGAAATCAATAAGTATGCAAACGTCTCGCTGAGCTGCCAAATTTTGATTATGAGGGTTAACGATTTAACATTTCCAAGGGGTCATGATGAGGATTTATAGATGGCTGTTTGACTTAACTGTAGCGCGATTTGTTTGCATAACAAATTATAGAAGATGAAGCCTGGCCTGGCCTGGCCTGGCTGTCAGTCAGCGGGCGGGCAAACTAAAAATAAAAAAATAAAATAAAGGCAAAAAACACAAAATTATGGAACATTGAAAACATTAACTTGAGACTTAAAGTTTAAGGCCCAGCTCGCTGAAGCCACCTGCGCGGCTTCCTCCTCCCAATCGGTCTTGACCACCCGCTGTGCTCAATGTGGAAAAACAAAAAAAATGAAATCCCAAAAAAATTATATAAATTTATTTATACTGGCTTGGGGGCATTTGCCTCGCCGAATGTGTGTGTCTCTTTTTGGTTCGAAATGCAAAATGCCAAAAGGTCATCAGCTTTTGGGCTCAGCATGAAGCATTTTCGCTGTGAGAGCAAAAATTATGATTGCAACATTTCTGGTTTTGGAAGGGCAATAGGCCCGAGCGAGTGCCTTCAAGACGGGGCTTATTTTTATTATAGTCAGTTATAGCCCTCGGTTATGGGTTATAAAACTAGGCTAACAACATTAATTGGGGGGGCTGTGATACGACTTCAATTGAAGGCAATTAATGGGGGAGAGACTAATCAACACAGAGGATACTAAAGTGTTACTTGAGAGTAAAATCTGGCAGGTTTTTTTTATGGTTGTTTTGAGAATTAATTGCAATAACATTTGCTATTACATTATACAAATTTGTTACTTTCATAAATATATTTCGATATAGTGATATCCGGCTCGAAGGACCAATTTATATAAATTATTTAAATAAATGATGTATTAATTAAAACCACAAATAAGGTATCGCTTAGCGATACACGTAATTGGTTTGCCCTCCAGGCAATCAATTGTTTTATTATTTACCATTAAAAATCACAGAATATATTGTGTAATTGTACTGCTTTTGCAAAAACATCGATAACAAAATTTATTTAATGCAATTCGAGTTTAGACAAGAACATTAAATGCATTAATGATGGCTTAATTAATAGACTCTGCGCTCTGGTTTCATTTAGCAAACTTTATTTATATACATCATTTATTTTATTATGCCCAATCAATAATTATTTTATATCTTTCCCGGTACGAGACTGGCCTGTGCAATTCAAGATTCATTTATTGCAGTCAGGGCCACCTCCTCTCTCGAGTCAATTGCTTCTTAATTGCCAAGCAAGACTTCTTGCACTGCGACTTACCTATCCCACCTGTCCCTGGTTCGTGTCCGAGCAATCAATTCCTTAAAGTTTACACAACAATTGCGGTTTAATTAGAGTCATGCATACTACATTATAAATGCCAAAGCCAGACATGTGTGTGAATCTGAATCTGACTCGGAGTCTGGTTTAGTCTGTGGCTTGCTTTTGGGGCTGGAGACAGGGACAGTTTTCAATATTTATTGCTGGGTGTGGCCCGTCGGCCCCTCCACCTGGCATAATGGCACCAAAAAGGGGCTAGTCTAAGTCGGACATTTAAGGTTCGAAATTCGTAATTAATTTATTGAATGCGTTCGTTCGCTCGTTCGCTTTCCGTTTCACGAGTGTTTAGTGTGCGCCCCGGAGGTTGTAAAATTTTAATGTCCACTTCATTATCTCGACTTGAAAATCTAATTACCAAAAGTGACTGCTGCAATGCCCCTCCTCGCCCCAGTTCAGATCCGTTCCCTTTTTCGGTTCGCTTTAGTGACAGTAGCCTGTCTCCGGGACATTCTTGAAGTGCCCAAGTGCCGAATTGCTGCGGGTTTGGGCCTTTTTCTGCTGCCGCTGCTGCCGGTGCAGCTGACGCCACAAAAGTCAACAATTTTTGTTGGTTTTTTCGGGCTCAATTAAAGAGTCGAACTGAAACCGAAACTTGGCTGGCTGCCGACTTGGCCCAGGCCTTTATTATCTTGATGAGCGGCCAAACTATTTTACGAGCTCAACAACAAGTTAATTAGCCGCTGGTATTAATGCCCCCAGTGGCGGCATCAGCGGCAGCGGCAGTTGCTTGAAACAAAAATTTTATGTTGTCAAATGGATTTTGACTCCGGTCAGCCGCTCTCTCCTTAGTTCCACTTCCTATCATTAATGAAGACGCCCTGGTCTTCATCTCCATCTCCATCTCCATCGGCCTGGCAATTTATTTGCTTCTCCTTCTTTATTTCGCTTTATAATTTTTATTGCCCAGTGACCAGCCCAGAGGGACTATGCAAAAATTGTATAAATATGTATATATACCATATAATTGTATCTGTGTTTGCTCAGCTAATGATTATAATTAGATTGCCCCGAGAAATGCGTGGACTGGGCCATCTTAATTGCCATTAAGTCAAAGTCTCGCTGAGCGGCGAGCGTGTGAACATTTTGTTTATGTCGTTTCCGCTGCGCACCTGCACAGCAAAGCAAAAAAAAAGGCAAATACAAAAAACGACAAAAAATAATGATAAATGAAATCAACGAAAAATTGTTTCGCCTGGCTGTGCAAATAATTTTTAATTAAATGGCAATTGCGCATACGCCGCGTGTCCCCACGAGATGTTAGATAGATAAATCGTTAGACAGCCAAGTGCCAGCTGACACAGCTGTTGGCGACGTGTTGCAATTGCTGTTGCTGTTGCTGTTTCTATTGCTTTTGCAACGGCAACACTAGGCCATAAACCAAACAATCCCAATTGTAATTTGCTTGGCCGTTTATTGAGCCGCAATTTGATTTGCCCGGCAACACCTCTCACAATTGTCTTAGGCTAAGGCCAAGAGTCAAACACGACTGCGACTCTCGATTCGAATGACAGCGTTTAAATAAAAACCGACAAATTAAACTTACAGAGACCTCAAAAGAAGTGGAGAGAAGAAACCCAGAGAGTCCCAGGGAAAAATCTTTTTGTATAAAATGCGTTACGACAACACGCCCACACTATATCAATTTGTTGACTGAAGCCAACAACTGCAGCAAGTCCGTCCGACCGCAATTTATTGTCGATTCCGATGATGTTGCATTAAATTGTTTCTCAGTTCCAGCACTCATCCCTTTCTCCCTCCCCCCTGGTGGGGCCCTGCGTGGGCGGAAGATACGAAATTAAACAGAAACAAAAAAGGAGAAAAAAATAAAAACCAAAATAAAAGCAAAACAAATCGAGCCCCCCGACAAACTTTGACCCCAAAAATGCAAAGGCATTAGGTCGGAAGTGAAAGGGTTTGCCTAGCCTATTGACTGGCATTTAAGTTGGTTTCTGTTCTATGAACACTTTTAAAATATATTGTGATTGATTTATGGTGCACGATTATGGGGGAATCCCCGTAAATAAAAAAAAAACACCTTTTGCAGTAATGAAACTAAAAACAAGTCTATAAAACACTCACAGGTTTTTTTTTTGCCTTTAGGCACAATGTGCAATATAATCATTATAGATACTTGCCTAGAAACTTCTTCAAAAGAGTACGAAAAAAGTAATTAGGAATAAATTGAAGCCTTTTCATTTCCATTTACCAATAATTTGAAATGACTTTGCCAATCAATCAGCCCATGAAGGCAAGTGCACGTAACTTTAGCTACACATTTTCCATTAAATCATTCAAATAAAAGTACTCCAAATGGTAATTGATTCCACAGACTCTTCAAAATCACTTTCCCAGCAATTTGCGATTGATTTCCGCTTAGCGCAGCAAGTAAAAGTTCAATTCATGACATTTGGTCGACAGTTTTATTGGTGAATAATTGGTCATCATTGGAGTATTTGTACGCTGAGCGTATCGAATCGCACCGAACTCGTCCATGATTGATCTATTCAATGCCAATGAAAATGAAAATGGAAACAAAGCAGCTGCCACGCCAGACAACAGCGGGAAAAAAAAGAAGAAAAACAAAAACAGCAGCAACAGTAAAACTAGGGAAGAGCAACAGAAACAGAAAAAGAAAAGCAGGAATCAGCTTAGTCACAGGGGAAAAGTTGTGGGGAGTGGAACATAAATTATATGATATGTTTGTCCTAAAGGTGTGGGGGTGGTGAGATTGGGCGAGGCCTTGTGGATTATGGAAACGATTATACCCGGTAACCGAATACGGAAACGGGGTATATTGAGTGCCCCAAAGTGTGGATTTGATTGATTACGAAGGACTGCAGTGCAAAGCGAAGATTATTCATAATTTGTGACTCTTTTGAATCAAATCCAAAGCTATAATTCTTCAAGAAAAAATAGGAAAAACCAAAATAAAATCCATAAAAATTCAACAAACTAATAAATAAATATATGTTAATAAATCTTGTTATTAAAGACTCTTTGCTAAGACTTCTAGTAAGCAATTAACTTCAATTAAAAACTTTAAATATCTAGTAAATTGTACAAATTTAATGGGCATCTTATATTCTCCACTTTAAGAAAATAGTGATTATTTTCGCTGTTGCTTTTTTGCTTCTGCTCGCTGACGAGGCAAGCAACCACTAAAATAATCCATTAAAGATAAACTAAAAGCAAACACTAAACTTTAGCGCTAAGCCCAAGGCAAACCGCAGCGCACCCACACACCCACGCACCCACCGCGCATACCATGAATGGGATTGATAATCAATCATTTATCAATGAGCCAAGGGGGCCCAGGCTGGCACACGCCTTTCCAGAAAAACTGCATGTGAGTAGTTCAAGCTTTTAGTTTGCGTTTAACGCCTCACGGCCTCTCCAAAGCGGAAGCAACTTTTGGGAGGGGGCTGGGTGTGAGTGTGTCTATATGATAAAGTGATATGTCTGCTTGAGTAGAACCGCCTGCACGCATTACGAGCCCTTTGCCCCGATAAGGAATTCCCGCCCAAAAGATTGTGGGAATTTTCGGTGGGATGAGTGCTCGTCGTATTCGCGAGGGAGTGCAGCTGCTGCTGCTGCTGCTGCTTCTGGGCTTAATTAATTTTCAACTGTTTTCAGAGTTCTGATTTGAATCTCGTCATCAACTTCAATTGTGGCCATAGCCGCGGGCTCTATTGATTTGCACGAGATATATATTATGGTGGGAATTCTAGATTTTCCGGGGTTACGGCATCTATTTTGCATGGGCACATGCGGGTCGCGACCATATGCGGCGAGCCATTTCAAATTTATGCAATTTTGCGGCCGCTCTCTAAATTATTGATAAATAAATGCGAGGGAAAATGGAAAAGTGGGAAAATGGGAAAACGGGAAAACGCGGGATTATGGCCTAACATTTTTCGCGCTGACTACAAAACTCTCGTTTTTATTTTATTCTTGCAGGAGCAATGCGGAGCAGCGGCGGCGCCAAACAAAATGAGGATGAGGATAAACCAGCGCGTTGGAGCAGTCTGCGATTATGCTAGAAATGCTCAAAGTGCGATATAAATTTTTATGAGTGTACGCGTTGAATTTTTACGACTGTCCGGAGGGGGGGACAGCAGGCACAAAAACAAAAAGGCAAAAATGTAAAGCGAATGCTACGGCGAGGACTACGATTTAAAACAATACTACAGGCTTAAAGTGCCAACGGAAATTGCATGCAACGAGGAGCTGCTGCCGTTGGCCCAGAGCAGGAGGCGTGGCATTAGGCGCCCCCCAGCACGTGACGCAAAACTAATAGACGCCATTTTGTAGCGGTAATTGGCAAGGCACACGTAAGCAGCTACGCCTTACATAACACAGACACACCGCCATCACCCATTCGCCACCCAGGCACAAACCGACCCACAGACTGTCTCAGTCTCAGTCTCAACCTCAACCTCATTATGGCCGTTAGCAACATTGTCTGCGAGTGGCTGCGAGCCTTGGGCCTGGCCCAGTATGCGGAGAGCTTTCTGGACAATGGCTACGACGATCTGGAGATCTGCAAGCAGGTCGGCGATCCCGATCTGGACGCCATCGGCGTGGAGAATCCTGCCCATCGACACAAGCTGCTGAAGAGCATACGTTCGCTGAGGGAAAAGGGAGCTGCGTCCGTTTATTTCATGCTCAACGATCCCAACTCCCTGTCCGGCAGCATGGAGATCCTCTGCGAAACCCCGCCCAGCAACGAACTGGAGCTCGTCCTGCGAGAGCAACTGGAAACGGACGGAGTTCGACTCACGGCGCATCCATACTCAACACCGGTAAGTGGCTTAAAATGATTACTAAAAAATAAAAAAACTTACCAAAAGATTGAAGTTATAACCCAATTAAGGATATATTTAAACATAAATTGTTATAAAAGCCCAAGCTCTTCATGTTTCAGAGGACTTAAATTGTACGCAACTTAATCTCCTTAATTTTATCCACTAAACTAAAGTTGAGTTAAGCAAAATTCGACTTTGAAAATTCGGCACAAGCATCATTAACATGCCAAACCCGACTCTCCCAGCCCTCAGAGAACTGAGGGTTTAAATATCTATTAAAAGTATCTGCTCCTGGCTGTCATAAAACTTTCAATCCAGCATGTTGAAATAGCCCGCACACACCCGCTGCTAGGAAAAGTTTGGCCCGGGCGAGCTTTCTATTACGAAATCCAATTGCAAACAAAACTGAAATTGCACTCGCCCCTACACACACACACCATCTGCTATTTCATTGAGCTGGGGCTCCTCTGCCGCCGCCCACAACAAAAGGGAGGCGAGCGAGCACTACTGTTCCCTGGCGAAAAACTATTCAATGTCAGTTTACATACTTAAATTAAAATTCTCGACATGCGAAGCTGAATCAAATAATGGAGCAGGGAATGGAATCGGGGCATGGGGCTCCCAGGGGCAGTTGCATCGTTGGCAAATGTCAACCCGGTCCGGTCCGCACTTGACAGTAAAATGGAGAACATTTAAACAGAGGCAAAGCAGGAGCTCCTCCACATCCTCCTCCATCTCCAGCTTCAGCTCCAGCTCCAGCTCCAACTCCAAGTGCTCAACACCAACTCTCCGCTGACCAGTGGCTCTGGTATGAGAAGCTTTTAGCTTTGGCTTCGGTGCTACAGTGGAACCCCTTTATCCTCCGACTCGAGACTCGAACCTCGAGTGTCATGTTGCTCCATGCCGGTCTCCATTGTTCTCCACTCAGCGAGTTCTTCGTCGCCCCTCGCCCTTTGTCTTGATTCCCCAAATCCCAGGAACTCCCCAGCCCCAAACTCTTGGCTGAAGCATCCACCAGGTAGGCGACATATCATGTGTTACCAAAAAGGCACCGATGGCCCCGAAAATGTTTCGTTTTCTGACCAGCAAATCCACAAAGTGCACTGAAAGTTAAGTTCTAGAGTTGAGAAAATGTTTAGATAAATGAATAATAAATGAATAAATAAATTAGAGTCATGAGCAACTTCAAAATAAATACAAGCCTTTAAATATGTATTTTCCCTTCCGGATTTTTGAGTTTAAAAGTTTCCCAATTTTTCCTGTAGTGTAAAGAAGCATTTAAAAAATACCTTTTGCCTTCTGGCTTCGGGTCCTGGGCTCAGGTTTTATACTGCTGCCGGCTCGAGTGTAATTAAAATAATGCCAAAGAGCAGACACGTTGCCGGATAAATGGCAACATTTGATGGACTTCTTTTAAGCTGTGGGAAAGGCTAAGATAAAGCGGCAGCAGCCCCAGCGGAAGCTTGATTTATTATGCAAAAATATTTCGCAGCTTTAAATTATGGCCCCCCAAAACGAAATCTTAGAAGAACCCTTTTTTTTCTTGTGCAAGCTCGAAGAATTTTGCACATCAATTCAGTGAAATGTGATTTATTTATATGAGGCAGGATTTCGCGAAGGATGGATGGAATGTCCGCAGACGAAGATGGAGATGGAGATGGAGCTGGAGCTGGAGAGTCTGGGCAGCTCGGCATCGTTGGCGGCACAAATCACGTCATTGAGTTGTTTTCATCAAAAGGGCAGGCATGCAGAGGAGTTCCTCGAGCCCATCCGTCCCTCATTCATTCATTCATTCATTGCCTGACTGCCTCGGCTCAGTGCCTGACTGACTGCCTCCAGTGCCAGTGTTGGAGTATTTTTATCCCGAAAACTATCTTGGGGCCTGACGACCGACAACCGACAACGGACAACCGTCGACGTCTTGCAGTTTTGTATCTGCGTATATCGCTGGCATACAATTTTTATTTATTACTCATTCAGCTGCAAAATTGTTCCTTAATTGCCCATATCAGCTGAGAAATGAAATTTATTACCTGGCGTGTGTATATCGCCAGTGTCCAGTATCCCAGTCATTGCCGTCCCCACGTAGCGCACTGCAGCTCCTCGCTGTCCGTTTGTATCTGCGCCTGTCCGCCGCATCATTATCAGGCCGAGTCCAAGTTGGAGTCTCCTCAGCTCTGGCAGCAGTGGCGGCCGTCCCGGAGATACTCGTATTCCCCCAGCTTCATCGACATCATTAGTTTTGTGCGCCGTGCCGACAACGTTTTGTATATTTACTTAATATTGCATTCGCTCTCGGTCGGTCTCTCGCTTGGGCCGAAGAAGCCATGACCATTTATCTCCGAGTCCGAGTCAGAGTCAGAGTCGGAGGCAGAGTCTGAGTCCGAGAGGAGCAGCCTTCTGTGATTTCTGATTTCTTATGCCAATTTACCCAGGACCAGTCGTTGAGGTTGCTCTACATTGTTGGATGCGATGAGCCAGCCAGCCAGGCCATCCTCATGATTATCCTCATCATCATGCCCATCATCAGGCTCATCATCGGCCTCTCTGCAGCCAGGATAGATCAAAAGACAGTTTGCTTTAGTTTTCCCTGCTCCGTTGTATAATTTTATTTTATGTGCCTTTAGCCTTGACCAGGTCAAGTTGGTTGGGCTTTGGGGTCGTCGTCGTTGGCTCTCTGTCCGGTATTTTATACTCTCCGCCCGGTCCGACTTGGCCTGACTTTAAGTTATTTCTTCACTGGGGCTTTATTGATTTGTCCTCTTTGATCTTCTGCCTGAGCTGTGGCATGATTTCATTTTTATGAACTTGAGCTTGGATTTTCGCCGGCGACCGTGGTTGTTGTCTCTTGCCCCTTTTTTTTTTCGTGGGCGATTTTGCGTAGCGTGGCAAGTAATTGCCGCAATTCAATTTGTTCATTTTGCCTACGTGCTGTGTGGCTTTATTATTGTTGATTTTACTTGCCGATTATGGCGGAAATTTTGTAGGAAATTGGTCGGTGTCTCTGGCTGCTGCTCATTTACTTTCGATTATGTGCGCCCCTGAATTGAAATTAATGCGAGAATATAAATTGAGGTTGAGTATCATATGAAATCTTTCCCAAGCTTACCTCTTCCACTCGTTCTGTTGCCTTCTATTTACAAGGAGTTTAGTTTTATTGTTTCACCATCTGAGGGTACAAGATCTTTGACAGATTTCCTCTAAATCTCCATTAGCTATTACCCAAACCCTTGGGCAATTAATTTTCGGTAAAATTTCCAGCAGCTTGAGTGAGTTTTCTTTCATTTACCCGCATTTCCCTTGCCATCTGCATACATCTTCGGCCTGCATTTTCCGGCAGCTAGAAATAAACTTTTGTCATTGCACTAATTAAGACCAGAAAAGAGTAGAATTGTTATTTCGTTGTTCAACCCCTAACCCCGCGGAGCAGCAACATCAAAGCAGCCAATTTTCCAGCGCCCCCAAAACTCTAACCCCCAGCCGGGAAAAAGGGGGAAAATTTGCATAGCTTTCAGCATTCAACTTAATCAAGCATTTAACACCAAAAAGTAAAACTGCGAAACCATTCATTGCTCATAAAAAATTAAAGTCTAATTGTGCGCGGCAAAGGGAAAATGAGGAAAATTGACGGAGGAGGGAAAAGAGGAAGCGGAATAGGAAGGAGTATTGGGGGGGAGGAAAATGGAAATCCATGTCCAGGGCAACATTGTATTTTTTGTTTTGTTTTCCTTTCACACCGCCTGCCAACGTTGGACCCTAAACTGAGCGGCGGCAAACCCTCTTCAAAAAATATCCTCCCGTCAGGAGCACAGGAACCGGAACAGGAACAGGAATACGAGCAACAGGAGGGGAGGACATCGCCAAACCGAACCGTTTGCTAACGTGCTGCGGCTGCGTGCTTTTTAATTAATTTAATTGCAATTTAATTACGCTTGCTATTTAATTAAACACATTGAACAAGCGAACGCGAACAAGTTGGCCGTTCTGTTCCAACGTTTGCTCAAGCCCAATTGCATGTTATGCTCCTGTGCCTTACTTTCGAGGGGTTCCGAGGGATTCTTGGCGCTCTAAAAATTTGCCAATAGTTTTTCGGTTGCTTAATTAGATCCGGCACAAGTTAAATTGATTTGTTTGACGGAACAAGAGTTTGCCTTTTGAGTTTTGAAAGGGTAATAAAATGTTTGCATAGCTAAGAGAAATTTATAAATTTATGTAAAAAAGAATAAACGATCATGAAATTTAAGAGGTTTCATCATAATTGATATTAATAAAAAATTAGCTTTACCCTAACAAAATGCTAAGGAAAAAGGTTACCATTTTTAAGAACATATCCAGAAAGTGTGTTCACTCACTTATTTTTAAGATCCTGGCATACCAAATTAAGTGTTGACATAACATTTAGTTTAGTAAGTGTAATGGCTCTTTGCTACATTGTTGCTTCTGTCCTGCATTCGAATTCAGCTGTTTGCTCCCCATAGGCCTGGATAATTTGCAGCTCCGTTGATAATTGACGATTAATTTAATAGAATGCCCAAGTTGGGAGTTGTGGCCACTAGTACGACTAGTGCTCCTTTCTTTTATTTATTTCTTCCCGACTGACCGTTGTCGGCATGCTCAATTGTGCGAAGTTATTTCGCATTCGCCGCAAAGTGGCACCAAAATGCTGTCGTCGCCTGTCGCCTGCCTGTCGTGGTTGTTGCTATTTCCTCGGTTTGGTTAGTTCTAAACAACTTGCCACATGCTTTGAAGCTGGAGAGCTATGGAGCTACGGAGCTGTGGATCCGTGGACTTGGCCTTACTTGGAGTTTATCTCATATTTCACATGCCGCCGCAATTACTGCGGCTACTTACTGCTGCTGCTGCTGCTGCTTTTGCTGCGGCCTGCCTGCCATTTGCTCCCAGGCCCCAAACAACTCCTGTGTCAACTGGCTGGAAAAATAAGGCGGAGAGGAGCTGGAGCTGGAGCAGTGGCAGGAGTAGGAGTCGCCGTGTCCGCTGCCTTGAAATGTTTCATAAATACTTGAGCAACGCGGCAAACATTTTGCTTATAAATCAAAAAGTGACCATGGCGGTTTCTCTTTCTCCGTTTCTCTCTCTCTCTCTTAGCCAGCTCGTTGACAGGCGCTTATAAATCTTGTCGCGCACTTCGCGACCAGCTCCCCAATGGTCCCAATGGCCCGGCCAAAACACAGCCTCCAACGAGGACGAGGCTGGACGCGGACTTGGACCTGGACGCGGTGCAGCCTACGCCAGGGCCACTTGTGCGTTTCATATAACCAATTACAGAAAACGGAAAGAGACAGCGCGAGACAGGGAAAGAGACAGCTGGCCAGCGGGAAGGGCAGCGGTACGAGGATGAGCGGAATCATCTTGTCCTTTATTCAATTTGTTTTAAAAGACTTGTAGGTTTTTTTTTTTTTAAATACTCTTGCATTGAATGGGTATTTTGAATTTTTAAAGTAGAAGTTATTTATTTGATTATTTATTTATATTTTGATTTGTAATTTGGATATCTTATTTCAATAGATAAAAGTGAATTGTAAATGGCAAATAATAGCTTATAAATTCGACCCTTTTTGTCAATTCACTTTGCTTCATTTGGTTCAGTTCGATCGAAGGTTTTAAAAGGAAGTTTTGTAAAGGAAGTGAGTCCCTTATGGACCATCCTGTCGCTCACACTTGTTATGCCTAAATTTATGTTTTTGCAGGGGAAATACTCTCATTGGCAGCAACAGATCCGACTGGAAAAAAAGGGGGAAATGCGATAGCTAAACAAATCGCATTCGAGTTGACATAACTCGCTGTCAAAGTGTCGTCTGTATGTCTCATAGTTGCTGCTGCTGCTGCTGCTGCTGTTGTAGCAGCAATTACACATTTCACAATTGTGCCACGCTAATGATGGGAGTCCCACGTCCAAAGCGCCGTTGACAACTGCCTGTAGATTTTTGTGACATTAGCCAATTGTACAATTGCGTGGAGTGAAAGGCGGCCTAGGAGCACAGAGTACCGACTTCATTGCTCGATGGACTTGTGGCTTCCACCTCCCCATCCTGCTGCTGCTGCTGCTGCTGCTGCTCCTTCTCCTCCTGCTCCTCTGATCTCTGACTCTCCTTTGGCTTTGGGGTGATTGTGCTGTCCAGTTCATTGATATGCCCGTCGCTGCTAAATGTCAATTAATGTCATCAACTTAGTAGTTGGCTTCTCGTCGGTCCCTTGCTTTTATTCCTCTCTTTTTACTGCGATTTGTTTTTCGTTTTTTTCTCCTTCTTTGCTTTGCCTCTGAACGTTTTCGCTTTTAATTGGGCGTTTTAGCCAGAGTCCAGCTTAGATTTTCAGTGGGCGGTGGGGCAGATGATGAGTCCACTGCTCTTGACTTCAACCGCTGAATGATTAACCAGCAAGTGAAAGTTGTTTGCCTGACACATTTACTGTCCGGCACGAAGATGCATTCAAAAGGATTCGTTCGTCCCCGTTCACCACTTCTTTTCTCCACTTTCATCAGGCTTCCATGCCCTAGTTCCCGCCTTCCTCCCAAGCTGGAGCTAATTAGAGCAGTTCCAGGCTCTATGCATAAATCAAACATTGCACAAGTGCAGCACCAGAGATGCCTCCTTGGATTTTAGGCTGTGTTTGCTGTAATTAACAAGCAGCTGCAGCGATTAGGAACGAGTTACCAAAAAAAGAAAAGCAAGAGAAATGTCGACCACGCAAGGCGAATATTAGATACCTGATGAATATTTTTCTCACCATAATTTATCTGTTTAAAGGTTCTAAAAATAATAAATAAAATCTTTATAACTATTTGATGTTTTGAGCTTTAATGTACTATTATTTGTAATCCTTCAGCTCACCTTTACATGATTTAAATGGAATAATTTATTATACTAAATTAACAAATTCTTTATTGCTATGACAAAACTCTTGATAATTTGCCAAAAACCCTTGGCCAGGGTATAAATGCAAATTTCAGTGGATCAAAAAGTGTTGCAGTTAGATGGCACAAAATACCCACCCGGCAACTAACTAGGCATCTTTCCCAAAAAAAAGAAAACCTGGTTGCAAATGTTGTGCAAATAGTCACAGAATTTGGTGCAAATGCAGCTTGGGGCAAAGTACGAGAATGGGGGGACTCTATGGGTTAAAGTGGAGTGGAGAAATCTCATCTCGACTCACGCTGCTCCTGCTGCATTTTCAGTTGGATTTTCGGGTCGCTTTGGTTTTTGATTTTTGCCTTGGCCATGTTGTCATATTTCTCCCCGTGCCGAGATGGATGGGTTTGATGCTGGGGCTGGGTGAAACACACGGGGGACTTTCAGAGGTGAAGGATGTGGATGCGGACGTTCACGTTGCGAGATGTTGTTTGGCTTACACTAAACGACATAAGCATAAATCTCACTTACCTACAACTTGATTTACTTACTTCTGTCTGCCTTTCTCCCCCTGCTTGCTCTCTTTCTCTTTCTCTGGTCCCTGTTCCTGTCTCGGTCTCTTTCTCTGTGCGACGTCATAACGAATGTGGCCCTGTCAACATTTCAACTTTGCGCCATTTATGTTGGTCAGCCGCCTGCAGTTTTCTGCTGAGCTTTGAGCTCCAAGTCGTGGACATGGGGTGTGTGTCTCTTTTAGTGTGTGGGAGTGGGTGCTTCACGTTTATTTTTGCATGTGCAGACATTGCCCTCTGTCTCTGTCTTTGCCTGTGCCGCTGTCTCTGTCCCCCTGCTCGTAGGCGTAGCATTTTCCCTTCCTATCTCGTCCTTTCAGTTCCATACAGTGAGAAAATTTATTTATATATTTTACACATGAAAAATTACACATATAAAAGGAAGTCGGGATAATTTCTTTCACTGCACGAGTATTTTCATGGGTTACTTCATAAATATATTTCCTGTTTTATGGTGGTCCACTCTCTCTCCATGCCCCACTCTGTTTCGTTACTTATGATTCATTTGGCAATTTGGGGTCGTCTGACATTTGATATAAATGTTGAACATTTTGTGTAGCCTCTCGCAAGGATTTGCATAATGATGATGATGGCGATGATCATTGGGGGGCTAGACTAAATGGGTTTGGGTTTAGGTCCACGGTCCAACCGCCGGCATGGGTTAAGCCGTCAGCTTCTTTCACATGACACGCTGGGGCCATAAATTTGCAATTCCCCCGAATCGGTTGGCGGCTAATCCCTGGACTCTAAAACAGCCACACCTCACTAAATACATTTCCATTTCGGCGGCCACCTGCACCATTTTATCACCTCACTCGGCGAGGAGGCCTGTACGCAAAAACCAATTTGGAGCACCCACACAAAGGAGGAAATTTAGTTGTTAAACTCGAACAATTTCAACAATATTTCTGCGCGCATAAATTGCCGCCATCGGGGGACACACTCTTGCCCCCCAGTGCCTCCGCTTGACATTGTTGCACCATTCAGTTGCATCCGCTGCAACTGTCGCCCAGTTGCACTGCCTTTTGCCGTTCGTTGTTGCGGCGGCTGCTCCCCTTTTTTCTCCCTCTACCTTTTTTCTTTGACTTCTTTTTTTGGTCAGTCAACGACTTCGACTGGGGGTCATAAATTTCCACTTGGCGAGGGAGTCTCGAAGGGACTGGCGGGGGCTGGGCACCGACGACATTTTGGCATTTTCCCTGCATGTTGCCTCAAGTGAATTATGTTTGGCAGACGCAACTGCAGCAGCAACAAGAAACATTCAGCAACTGCGGCAACAATGAGTTACCATTTATTTATTTGCACTCCAATTTGGCTTAATTACTTGCCAAGAGCGATGAAACGAAAGTACATAGCAAAAATGTATTTATTTCTAGACTAATATTAAATAATCCATTAAAATAGGTGCTGAGCATCGTACTGAATAGAGTATTATTTACAGGGAAATGATTACTTTCTGTAAAATTTTAAAACATGTATTCCTCTTTCTGTTTTAAGCACTCTTCACCGAAATTAACTCCATATAGCTCCTATTTCCTATCTCATAATTACTAACCAGACGCAATCCATTTTCTCCTCCAACGGCAGCTACACAAATCCAATCCTTTGCCTCCTCCTCGATAATATTACATTTTCATTAGCCCGTCCGGCTGCCTGCTGGCTGCTTAATTAATTTTAGTTGATTGTGCCACGCGTGGCATCTGCGGAGTGTCCAATAACCAGACGAATCTCGAGCGCCAGTCGGAGGCGGTCGGAGGAGTCTTATCTGTTTCCCCCAGTCTGGCGATTCGATTCGCTTCGCTTTGAAGCTCAGGCTGAAGCTCGCTCATCAACGGGTATTCGCAAGCATATCAGTTTTCATAATTGGCACTGCCCCTTAGCTGGACGGTACGCGGTACGTGTTGTTGTTGTTGTTGCTGTTTTTGTTGCTGGGCAAACATTTCATGTTCAGACTTCCCACTCAAGTGGACATTTGAGCCTCCTTTTCGGCCAGGTCGGTCTCTCATCTCATCTGAGCCCCAGAGCATCGGCTTTGCGTTCGACTCCGGCTTCGTCTTCTTCTTTGGCCTCGGTTCTGGTCCATTGCCATGGCAATGTTTATGTTGTTGCGTTGTATCTCTGCTGATATGTGCAGCATCATCACCTCATTTAGATATGCGATATGCAAACGCTTTGGCTACGCTTTACGACTGCTGTTGCAGCTGAGGCACTGCGAGAAAATGTATAAATTTATTTGATTTTTTAAAATGTAAAAAGTCAGTAGATCTCTGCCTCACATAAACGTATAAAAACAGCTTCATTACTAACTTAGATGTATAGAAATGGTTTGTTACCTTTGGTAAACATTAAAAATGTTGAAATTGTTGTTTTCCTGCTCAGTCAATCTCTATTTAAAATTCTGTACATTTTTTTCTCAGTGCAATTCTTTTGGTTTAAAGTGCCAGCCTTTTTTCCATTTGCAACTCCGGTTGTCGTTGAACTTGACCCTGAGGCTAAGCCAATGAAGAACATGCGCCTTAAATGCCTGAAATCGACTCGGACACGGATGCTTCTTTGCCAGTCTCTCCAGTCTCCAGTCTCCAGTCTCCGGCTTTCAGTTCCCAGTTCCCACTTCTCAATTCTCAGTTCATGGTTCTCAGTTCTCTGTTCGTGTTCCTTGGTGCCAACGCATTGCACTCAATGAAATGAATTGGTTGACATTAGTAAGCAGACGACTGTTGTTGCAGTTTCCAGCTGAAATTCTAAACGAGTTGGGTCTAAATCCCGGGACCATGACCATGCGGAAGGTGTGAGATGTGGTTGTGGGTCTTAGCTGCCTTTAAATGGGGTATATATGTCGGATTGTATAAGCGAAAATTAAGATGGAGTCGGAACGCTTAGGTTGCGAATGGTCAGGCCGATAAGATATGAAAATTGAATTGGTCTTTTAGTCTGTGGGAATGTGATTTGTGTAAAGATGCTACCACACAAAGCTGATATAAATCTGAATAATGGCAAATAAACAGTGAAGACAAACAAATATGAAAATAATTTAACACACAACTCAACCACTGGCAACCCACTTTATTTCTATTTAAATTCTTTGAAATATTCTTGGAATTTTAAATGTCTCCCATTTTAGATCGTTTAATATGGGCCACGACAGAGTTAAGTTCATCATGGCAATTAACAAGGCATTTGCAGTGCCGCCTAGGCGGATTCATGTATATAAATTCAGTTCCATCTGTCATGGCCTATCAAAAGTGTTGTCACTTCACAGCTGTCTGAGCTGCTCAGGCCCAATTCATATCAATTTTCATACAGTTCCCCCCTCGATTGCAGCTTCATTTCCCAGCTAGCAGTTCCCAGTCCCCGGATCCCACATCCCACATCCCAGTTTCATTCCCACAGAGCGTCGCACATTCGCAAACACTCCACTCAGCGCCAACTAATTTCGCATGCCCTGGCACCATGAGTCGAGCACTTCAATCCCCGTTTCCAGGCAAGACAAAATGCATAATAATTCCAGCCCTTCAGCCCCTTTTTTTTCGCCAAAAACACCCGAACCCGACTGAGACGGGACTCAACCCAATTCCATAAAGCGAAAATCTCAATGGGCGAGCTAGAGCAGGATGAGAGGGAGTGTTGGAGAGGGTGGTTGGAGCAGGGATCCATATCCATATGCTAAAGCGAATTCGCCGTGGCGCACTTGTCTAAAATGACATAATTTACGGCGTAGCGCAGTGCCGCAGTTACGCCCACCCAACAGGGCAAGGAATTTTATAAATAATATTTCACTTGTACATATGAAAATTACCCAAGCTCTCGCACAGTTGTAAGCATGCAGTGAGGGAAAAGTTAATGGATTCTTATTTTAAAAATATATTTAATAATTAAGAAATTGGAAATATTTTAACAGTCTTAAGAATTATTCAAGGATCTTGCATTAATTATAAGAAATAATGATTTAAGCAATTAATACTATCGACAATGTCTTAAAATATACCTTTAGTTTAGGACATTTTTTACTGACACGTTTGCCGCCCGTAATTTCCCTCAGTGCATGCGAGTGTGGCGAATGTATTCATAGGGCCTCGTACAATTCCTTGACTCTGCTCTGATCTGTCTGTTGGTCTGTCGGCTTGCTCTTATTGCCAAATAAATTCGTGCAGCAGTGAAAATGAAATGTGTAAAATATGTGGCACGACTGTCTGAGCCGCAGGCAAAAGCCAACAGCCACCGGCTGAAGCAGCAGCAGTAGAAATAGGAGGAGGGGGAGGAGGAGTATGAGGAGGCCTTGCCCCAAACTTACGGCCCCTGTTCAGGCCAAAAGCCATTTTTATATGGTTTTCACTTTTTGTGTGTGGTGCTTGTAGCCGTAGCTGTTGCTGTTGCTGTTCCTGTTCGTTTTGGCTCCGCTTGTTGATTGTAGTTGCTGATGGGTTGCCGCAACACTGCCCTGCCCCAAACTCCAAACTCCAGACCCAGTTTCGGCTGCCGCTTCTCCGCCTCTCGGCCTTAATTAACTGCTTATGAATCTGCATATGCAGAGGCAGTCGTCCTCCCTTTGTGTGTAGGTGCTGCTTGTTGCAAACTCAAAAAA